>VXBS01003789.1:233182-319059 GCA_013400255.1 Sitta europaea | reverse complement strand
TGTGCTGGGTTTGGGACAGCCTGATCACTATGAATGATCACAGGTTGCTTATCTTAGAGGCAGCTCTGCCTTGCAGCAGCTCCTCTCTGGAAGAGCAAGGGGCTCTCCCACTGAGGACTGCCCATCCTCCACAGGGAGGGCTGGTGTCCAGCAGCAGAGTCCCCAGCACAGGCAGGAGCTGTGGCCTGGAGTGCTGCCCACACCACGGGGCACACAGGCACAAAGCCCTGCCAGCAGGGCTGGTGCCAGCAGGATGGCACTCTGCAGAGCCTGGCATGGCTTTGCTCCACCACCAGAGCTGGTTTTAATTGATGGAGTGGGACCCCTGACAGGGCTAGGAATGCTAGGAGAGAGTGTCCTGCAGGATAAGAGCACTCCTACCCTTCTCTCCATGTCTTTACCACTGCATAAGCCTTGTTATTTCTCAGCAGGTAAAGCTCAACCTGTGCTGACAGCAGGCAAAAGGCAGCTGAATTACAGCCTGCAAAAGGAGCCAGTTAAACCTGGAGCAGAGGGCTCTGCACCATCCTACCTGTGACTGTCCTGGGATATTCAACAGGCACACACACCTCATGCCAGGTTTCCTAAAAGCATGTGATCTCAGTCTAGTGCCACAGGTTTGGAATAGGTAAACTGCTAAAGTTATGAGTCTGAGGAGGGAACAGGGGAAATCCTGTGGCCAAAACCAAAATCATGAATGAGAGTGTACTGGAGAAACCTTTGGTAGGAAGGCTGGGATCCATATTCTGTGGTTGGCCCAGCCAAACCCAGACATTTGGTCATTCCAAAGTAATTCCCTCCACGTATGTGAAGGACTTGGAAAGCACACACACCATCCCCCAAGCTACAGTACATAAATACAACCAGGAGCAGCTATAGTCTTTTATCCAGCATTTACTTAGTAATATTTATTTATTAGCCAGGTATTTATTAAAGATCAGCTTTTCCTCTGCTCGTCCCAGTTGAAACAGATCAAACAGTTTCACAGGAATGAGTAACTCTGGAGATAATCCAAACATAAAGAGAAATCAGCTGCTGTATTTCTCACTGTAATCTTTGCTGCCTGGCTGTAGGATTTACTTGCCTTGGATAGATGAAAGGAATTGTGTTTTAGGCTGAAGCACTAAAGACACAGGTACACTTTTCCCTCTCATGGCCTCCTCTAAATCAGTTGTTCTGCACTATGGGACAGAAGCATAAAACTCATTAAACTACCAGCATAATGTATTTGCCCCGCATCACTTTTTGCCCCTCAGTTAATGAATATGGGGAAAAAGAAAAGAGCAAATGTGGGAAGAGTTTGCAGCACCATTGTGGATGCAGCAATCACCTTCATGCTCTGGGCAACTGATGTACTAACAGTGCATTAGAAGTGACAAATCCCAAGGATTCATGCAGTGGAGATTGTCCTCCTCTGCCACAATAAGGCAGACCATGAAAGTACCTGTCATGATGGCATTACCTGGTTCCTGAGCCCAGTTGTGCATCCTGTGGCATGGCTTCTTTGCAGCCCTTTGGAAAGAGATGCTTTACACCCCTTGGATGCTCACATAACTAATCAGCAAGGTGGCCAGAGCCATGTCTCAGAGTGAAGCAAAGACAATAATTTCTTGTATTTTCCTTCTTCTCCTCTCATGATTTAAAAAGACCTCGTTATCATTTACTCAAGTGGTTTCATTTCCAGCAGGAATTTCTTCAGAGGGTGCTCTGATTTTTGCTGCTCAGTTTGGATTGGACACCAGTGTCAGATGAGATTTCAGCAGACTCACAGACCTGGATTTCTGATGGAAATTTTCACACTTGCAAATTGACACATTTGCTTCCTGCAAATTACTCACATTGACTTTTCCCTAAGGCATTCCTGACAGCAAATGCATTAGCTCAGGTATTTAGGGATTTCACCACAAACAAGGGTACAAAAACCAGAAGAAGCAAACATTTAATTTGACAGATATTTACCAAAAATTTACTCAGCACCCAGCCCCTGTGGCAGCCATCCCACAGAATTTATACTGCTTGTCTAATTTAGAAAGCCCAAATGAAAGGAAATCATCAGTATTCTTTGGGGAAAACTAAATTTACCTTGAGTAAAATCAGCTAGGCAAACAGCTACCAAAAGCCCAGCCAAACTCCCAGGCAGGCCTTAAGGACAAATTTTGCCAGCTGTAGGCAGCAGAAGTGTGTGTTTAATAAATGTTGAGCCATCAGAAAGTCCCTGGCAGCAGCCTGAAGGGAGAGCATGGCAGGTTTTGAAAGGCACCACAGATTTACTCATCATGGATGGCACTGAGAAACCTCTCCAAGGGTAGTCTGAGAAAATTGGTTTGTGTAATTACAGAGATTTATGTCTGCTCCAGTTCCAGAAGTTTCACTGTATCCTGGGAATCTCGGCACAAGGGAGTAAAAAAAAAAAATAAATAAAAAAGGAATGTAATGTCATCTTTGGATGGAGATTGTAGGATCAACAGCCATGGGGTAAATAAAGGGGTTGGTTAGGATGGAACAATCCTTCCCTTGGGGGAGACAGAGGTGGCAGAAGAGCCTCACTGCAGCAAACCACCCTGGGGAGCAGGAAAAGCCATCAGAGCTGGGAACCAGCAGCCACATTTTGATTTATTTCCATGGGGCAGAGAGAAGCAGCTCGTTATTGAAGGCACTGGGTGTGCCAGGGCTTCTCATTAGCAGTGCACACACAGTTGTGTGGTCAGCCTGAGAGGATTTTCAGGGCTGGAATGCACCAAAGTCAGAGTGCTGAGGTCTCATTTAGGGGTAGGGTGTCTAGAGTCAACACCCACAGCTGTAAACCACAAGAGTCTTTGCCACAGCCTGAATTTCCCCACTGTTGTGTAACAGTAAATTCATCACTTAAATAGCACCCCAACTGAGAGTGCAATGAACCAAATATATGAAAACTGAATGTCCAAGCCCATCTGTGTTTTTCAGTGTACATACAAGGCAGAAATAATGACTCCACAGAAATGGAAATCAAGGACTTTTAAAACCAAATTTGTCATTGCCCTATCAAGCTTACAACAGGACATTGTGCCACTAGCTCCAACAGTTTTCTGTTAAGTCTCATATGTAAAGTGATTTTTTTTAAAACACTCTGGTTCCTGAAATCCTTGGATTGCTGGAAAACATTGCCTTACTTTAAAAAAATACATCCAGTTTAGTTTCTAGCCCCCCAGATTAGGTCACAGGTGTGACAAAGAAGATCAAGAGAAACACAAACCTATTTTTTCATATTGTCCTGTGCTACCTAAGTCAGTCCTAGCCAGAATTCTGGCTCAGCTCAAGGCTGATGCTCCTGCTACCCTGCACCCATGGATTCACTGCCCTGACCTGGCACATCCTGGGAAAGTCTTGTGCCAAGGAAGAGGGCAGGATAAAGATACTGAAGAAGAATAAAACTAAAAAGGCTTTTTGGGGTCTTCCTGATGCAGCATTTCCTCAGACAGGATTTTGGGACCATGAAGGACCCAAACCAAAACCTTGTGATGGGAGGCTTGCAGGCTGCAAGGAATTTGGAAAGTTGGCTTTTGACTGCACTTGTGTGCTGATGACAACATATTGGTAGAGAGCTTTAAAAGAATAACTCTGAATTTAATGCCTGAGCTCCTGGCCAGGCAGCAGCCCCTCCCCAGGACAGGAAGGCTCACTCTGGCCACAGAGCCTGCCTGCTGGGGCAGAGGAGGGGAAAGGCTTCACATCAGCACCGTGCTGAGGTTTTCTCTGCCTGGAAACGTTCCTTCTGTTATTCTGAACAGTCTGTCCACACTTCACAGCACAAACTGCTTTAGAAATTACAGCCTGGAATGTAAACCCAGGCTGGGCTGGCTGCCTGCCCTGGCTGCTCCTCCAGCCTCTCTGCCAAAGGGGATCTGGTGTCAGCAAGAGGGACAGGAGGATGAAAAAGCAAACACCTGGCTCCAGCAGCCATCCACCCTGCTCACCAGCACTGTTTGCTTTGTGCCACGAGAGAGGGGAGAATAGAAGCCACATTTTGGACTGTTGACAGCCAAAACCAGCACATGGACTGAACACATCCAGCAATCACACTCCCCTCACATTTCCATCCACATCTGGATTTTGCCCCAGTACCATAGGACTGAACCTCTTGAAATGGGTCCTTGATCTGCCAGCATTGGTGTGGAAAGCAAGCAAGGAGTGCTTTGGATGAGAAATGCTCAGAACTGCCACTCTGAGTTTGGGGAAGGCTCCCCAGCAGCTGAGGCATGGACCATGGGTTCCCAGCAGCAGGAACAAGCAGGATCCGTGTCAGTCCATCCCAAAGGCAGCCAGTGCATGGGAATGCAGCCAAGGGAAGCAGACTGCTCCAAGGCTTGGCCTCCAGATGTTGCCAGATAAGATAAACAGCTTTGCAGGCAGCAATCAGACTCTTCCTCCCCTCTGTTAACTCCTAACTTATCAAGGGTTAAGAGGGCTGAAGTTCACACACATTAATGATGTTCAGACAGAGTGATCCCCCATATTAAAGCAAAAACCCCCAAAGCACAGCCCAGCTGAATGATGCTAAAGGGTTGCATTCCTCAGCCCCTGTGATGGCTCCTGTTCTATCAACACAGCAGCCAGAAAAGGGTTTCTGGCCCCAGAGGAGCTGCAATAATTATATCTTAACAGCAGTGCTTGAAGGACACATCTTCTCCATTACTCCTGTTTTTCATGTTAAACTCACCACCATTTAAGACCAAAGAGGGTTTACAGGGCAAAAGCCAAATATGTTAAGAAGGTCTCATCACATAAAATTGCATCTTGGGCACTGAAGAGAACAAATGAGAAACTGGGGGAGGGCAGAAGCCAAAGTGATGAAGCTAATGCTGGAACTCTTTATCTCACACAAAAATGACTGGGTAGCTGCTCATTTGATGTGCAGCAATTAAAGACTAATTTACACAGTGCCACTTAGTGACAAGTATAATTATGTCCTACTCAGGGTACATATCAGATAATAATTGCCTCCAGCTGAGCTGGAGGTTGCAACCCACTAAAAGAGACTTTAATGATGTGACCAAAGATGGATTTCAGCTGGAAAGTTTATGACTGACCAGAAGAGCACAGGAGTTGCTCACAGCTTTTTTTAGGAAAACTGCAATAGAAGCTTGGTCTCCTCTATACAAATAATTGCACTAATCTATGTGTAGATACATAGCAAAGATAAGAAGGCACAAAAAAAATAGATTTCTAGGGCAGATAATACAGGAATTTGTCCAATTCACAGGGCTCTGGTGCCAAAAGCATTTTTAAAAAGTACTGTGCAATACTTATCTGGCTTTGGTCTCTCCAAAAGACATCAATTACCACTCCCAGGATGCTGCTGACATTAACTTTTAATATCCCTCATTGAAATAAAACCCCAAAGCAGAGAAACAACCCTGCTTTGCATAAAAAATGAAGTCTCATCTTAAATTGTGGATGGATTTGAGCTTTTCCACAGAGCAGAAGTGCTCAGCTGCACAGTGTGGGAGAGATGTTCAGCGTGGCTGTAGCTCCAGATGTGTCCCCAGACCTCCTCGAGGAGGAGGAGGAATTACAAAGCACAATGGTGCTTTTGAGAATGTACTCAGCATTTTTCTCCCCAGACTCCATTGGTCTTCCCAGCCCCCAGCTGAGGACTGCAAAGGGAGAGGGGCTGGGATGAGGGTGTGGGAGCAGAGATGGGATGGGAGCAGCAGCAGTAAAAGCCAAGTGGGTTTCAGAAGGCTTTGGGAAGCTGTGGCTCCACACCAAGAATCCAGCTGATCTTGTCAAAACCATATTGATGCTAAATTCCTGTGATTTGGGGTGTACTTCAGTTGGCAGCTAATGAGCAGCAAGAAAATAAAGCAGGACAACAACACAGGTCATAAAAACTGAGCTCTGTCATAATTTGTGCTGTAAACTAAGCAGCCTCAGGGCCTCTCATAGATTTTATCAGCCTGTTCAGGGGAACAGCATTGGTAGTAGAGGTGATTTTGATTAACTGCCATAACATGACTCAAATGTGCAAGTGTAGAAGTGCATCAGAGTGGGATGTCAGCTCAATGGAACAATCAAAGTCCCTTTAAATGAAAGCTCAAGGCATTTTCTCACACCTATTTGTCTTCCTCCTCCTCTGACATGACAAGAGATACGAGCCAAATTTTATCTCTACTGCTAGTTCTGGTTTCTAACTGGAAAAGGATTCTCAAACTAATTCCTTAGAGAGGTGAGGTGGCTCAAGAGTTTACCCTGAGTAGTTACACCCACTCCTATCCTCACCATGACCACCCCCCAGAGGAGACCCAGCACGACCTGGGGCTGTAACTCCACAGCCTGGGACCCACTGCCCTGCTGCCTAAGCCAGAGCAGCCAGAACCCCTGGGCCATCCACTGTCAGAACCCAGGGTGTCTCTGGGCCAGCCCTGGATGATCCCAGCTCCAGCCAGGGGGCTCCAAAGCCCTGGCAGGGGGGTCACAGACCCTGGCAGGCAGCCAGGGACTCCTCAGCTTTGAGTTTGATCCATGGAACAAATTACCACCTGTGAATGAAGAACTAAAAGTCACAAAATTCTAGATAACATAACAGTAGTAGTTATAGAGTGAAAAAGGGAGTTTTTAGGAACTCTTACCATAAAAGCTTAAGGAGTAAGATGGAGAGATTTGGGCATTGTCCTGTCCTCCTTCCTTCTTCTTCCTAACCCCCATCTTTTAGTGATGTTAGCACTTAGATTAGAGTAAAATGTAACTGTCTAACATAGGTGATAAGCATTAGATCATAATTGTAAATAACTAACACATGATTTGTAGTATAAAATCAGTGCCTGTCCCTGGGGCAGTGTGTGTGCCTGGGGCTGCCCTGCTGAACAGACCTGGGCAGGACAGACAGAAAATATCTTAGCTAAGAAACAATAAAGCAACCTTGAGAGCATCAGCTGAAGACTTTCGACTCATTCTTTCAGCAGCAGGGTTTGGAGACAGCAGATTTTATATCTCGGGGTCACCCTGACCAAAGCAACCCCCGAGAATCCACAGGTCCTCCACAGCACCCCGATGGCACAGCAGGCTTTGGGAAACTCCCTCGGGGTGCAGGGGGCACCAGGGGGTTTCACCTTAAACTTCCCTTGTCCTTGGAAGTGAAGGTTTGCTAAGGTTAGCCTGGGGAGAGGGATTCCTGTGTGATGATCACCATGATTTTGGGAGGAGGCCAATGACTGCAATCATTCGACCAAAATTGGCCTAGCAAGGCTGGGTATAATGTCCTGTGACCCTTTGTGCACTGTTCCCTGTAAAAATAACTTCACGTGGGATCACACTGGCAGGCAGGGACACACACAGCTCAGACAGTGCTGTCCCCAGGCTGGCAGGGATGAACACCCTGCCCTGCTGGGCACCATCCTGTCTGCTATCCCTGCTCCCACTGGTTCTCTCTCAGCTGTTGGGGGATAACCAGGCTTCCCAGGCCAGCTCTGGCACAGCCCCAGCAGCCAGCACCCAGCCCTCCTGCTCCCTGCCAAACCCTTCAGCACACCCCATCTCAGATCTTGTGCCAGATCGGGGAGTCAGCAGCCCCCAAGATCCCAGCACAGGCTCTGGGCTGGGTGTGTTTGCTCCTGCAGACATCCAGATAAAGCACCTTGTTAACTGTGTTGACAATGGACCAAGAGGTGACCCAGGCTGTCTCCACAGAGCTTTGGTAATTAATGCCTTGCACTTCCCAAGCTTCACAGAAAGCATTTATAATTAACCTCTTCTTCTTCCCTGCTGTATGGTGCAAAAAAAACAACTGTTACTCTCTCAAGAGCTCAGGAATAAATAGAAAGCCGTCTCAGTCAAATCAGGGCAGAAACAATTTAAAAGACAATTACAGGCAGGAGATGTGAACTCCATTCTCAACTCCAGACACAGCACTGAAGAATAAAATGCCTCAGCACCCAGGCTGTGTGCCAAGGGTAAGCAGCAGGTGAAAACCACTCCAGCCCACAGCACAACTCAGAAGGCCTTGAATTGGAGAGGATGGAGAAAAACCACCAGACCCCAATTATCTGGGACTGATTGTTCTTGTAATTGTTTGTCTCCAGGTTTACAGCAGAAGCACCAACATCTTCACGCTTTAATCTTGGTAACTACAGTCTGAACTTGTTCTCCTGTGAACCTCACATTTAGGAATACCTAATGAGTGGAGGCAGAATTGCTGAGTGTGCTGAGCACATCTCAGGACAATGGGAAGCACAAGGATACTGGGAAATGCTGCTGGAGGGCAGCACCCTGGGTCCAGCAGGGTCTGCAGCTGGGGCTGGAAAAACACCCGTGCCAGCCTGAGAAAGTTCTGAGCGTCTGTAAAGCTCTGGGGGGGATGTGTGTGACCTGCAGGACACACACAAATCACTTCTCTAGGAGGGGATGTGGCAATGAAGCTATTCCACATCCAGCACTGACTCCTGAGTGATCACAGGGGGATAGGGCAGAGCAGATAACTCCAGCAGGCAAGAAAACACACTGTACCTCCAGATAAATCACAAGGTAAGGACAGCCAGCAGCAGTGTGAGCAGCACTGTCAATACTGGCTGAAAGTCATGTAGAGAGCCCCCCTGAGCAAACCAATCCACTCAATCAGCAGCAGCACTAACATTTGAGATCAAAAATTACCAGCATGCTCAGCAAACATCACCCCAGCTGCTGCAGGGGATTGTATCTCAGCCCTTGATTCAATTGTACAAAAAAAAAAAACAATTTTTAGTAATTCTGCTTCTTGTAATTGATCCAAAATTGTATGTTCATTTTTCAAAGCTGCCAGGCCAACACCCCAGCACAAACAATGCAATGTGACCTTGTTCCAGGTACTGCTGGGCACTCTGCTGGTACTTGCTGATGCTTCCATGGTCTTTGGGAGTATGAAAAGGTCCAGAAGCTCCTTGAGTCATACATACTGTCTTCTTTTATGTCTTACAAAGGGGGAATGTTTTTTTCTGAAGCGATTGAGGAGTTAAAGAAAATATTACCGTGGTATTGAAGCTGTTAATCACACAGTACCTAGTGAAGGGTGCACTGAAGGAGCCCTGAAAATAATCAGGAAAAGTGAGTCTGCCTTGCTGTCTCAGGATGAGCTTTGTCATCCTACACCACAGGTTTTCTTGGCTGTCTCTGACTTGATGCTCATTCCTCCCACTCTGAAATCAGGCCCTGCTTTGCATATTTCTATCTCCCAGGGGAAGAAAACAAATCCAAACACCGGGAAACAAGAGCAGCCCCAAAAAGAACAAATGAATCCAGCAGAAATATTTCCCCAAGTGAAGCTGCAGCAGCTCCCAACCACACTGAGGATGTGTCCAGAGCTAGAGCACCTGGGAATAACCACATTACAGAGGTCTCTGCACGTGTTCCCAGAGCAAACCTCTGCTGTGTTTTCCCACTGCCAAAGCAATTCCTGCAGGTGGTGGCATGGACATGGGAAGGGGAAGCAACTTCTCCACACTCAACAGGGCAGTGGCAAAGCTGGAATGTATCCAAATCCCAAAATCCCTGAGTTCTGGCCCAACACTCCAAGTACCAAGCCACGTGTTCATCCAGGTGCCAGATGGCAAAGGGAAGAGCCAGCACAGGACGTGCCCTCGCTGGGAGGGGAAGAGCATCCAGTGGCAAAAGGGTTCAACATTTCATTGTAACATCATTCCCCATCACTTCTAATGTTAAACTAATCCCTGTCTGTCCAGATCAGCTAAATTCATCCTCGAGATAAATTAGGTCAGCAATAGCCAGAATTTTAAAAGGAAAAAAAATAAATTTAAAAAATCTGATTGAGTGTTGCAAGTTTCTTCTACGGCTGATTTCCCCGTGAATTATTCATCCCAGCAACAGCTCTGCATTGCTCAACAGAAACATTCCCATAGTCAAGAAAGCACTTCACCAGCAGGGCAAGGCAAAATAAGTCAAATTTCCCCAAAGTATGGTGGCAGGCCCACTGTAAATCATCTTTCACAGGGCTGCAGCCCTGCCCTCCACCTTTGCCTTCCTTGTTCAGCAAGCACAAAAGCATTTGCCTTTCAAGATTTGGTCTCAGGGTCAAAAAGAGTCAAGAAATTCCACTGGGGCATTATTTTTTTTCACCCTGCCAAGAGCAGATTGCTGCAACTGTCGTTGATAAAGTGACTCAGAGCCCCTGTGAGCTACAGAAGAAAATGGAACAGCAAAACCTTGGTTATTCCAAAGCTGCTGCAAAAACCTGTGTCAAATCATTTACTGGCTGTACCTACATGCACTTTAGATGGTCCTACAAGATTTTAAATGCCTCCTAATATAGTGATGGCCTAGATTATCTTTTTACATTATATAATTGAATGTGAAACTATTTCAGATGGATAGAAAATTCTCTGCTTGCAAATGAATGTGCTTCTATCACAGAGAAACCTGGAAAAGTTCTTTAACATTAAAAAT
Organism: Sitta europaea; assembly: GCA_013400255.1. Lineage (NCBI taxonomy): Eukaryota > Metazoa > Chordata > Aves > Passeriformes > Sittidae > Sitta > Sitta europaea. The sequence continues at coordinate 308,649 of VXBS01003789.1, read as the reverse complement.
TACCTCTTCTGAATAACACACAGCTGGTTGATTTAGAGATATGCAGCTTTTACTTTAGGCATTAAACTATTCTCCAGGGCTTAAAACTTACAAGTTTTAAGATAAAAGATGCTCTCAAAGATCTATTTAATTGTTATTAGATGGAAGAATTTAAGATACTGGATGGGAGATAAGCCTGTACAGAGACAGAAGCTGTTTTCTAGTTCTAGGAGACAATAAATCATGCTATTGGTCTGTCTCTGGCCTTGGCTGGTAATAGATCACAGACATTTTCATACCCAAGTTCAAAAAACACACAGCAAACCAGCCACAAAATAGTCACATTGCCAAAACACATCTTAAATAACACGAAAAAAAAATGGCCACAAACCAGTCAGGGTGCCAAAATGCATCAAATGTTAAGCAGCCTGTGGTCCTCAGGATGTCAGGGTGAGACAGGCTGGGTGATGATGGCTTTTCAAGAGAAGTGTTGGGGTTTGCAGGCCATGCCTGACAAAGCCTCGCTGCCCCAGAAGGAAAACAGGGCTCGGTTGTTAGAGATCACGATTTGTGGAGCCATTTCATGAAACCCCCTCTGAGATGGCTGTCTTAGGAAGGGTGGAAAGTGGTGTAAAACACGTGGAGTTGTTAATGTCTCAAAGACAAGGAGCACAAACAAAAGGCTGCAGGAAGCAGACTGGCCTCAGCTGCTGGCCAGACCTCTCCTGGCAGGGACAAGGGACCTCGGGAGGAGCCACAGTAGAAAAGGCAGAGGGAGAAAACGGTGAAAATTAGCATGTAGGGATTAAAACTTCAGCATCTCTGGGCTGAGAGCCAGCTCCTCAGGCAAGGAAAGCAGAGAAGGGAGGTGGTGTCATGGTCAGGACCCAGGGATGTGTGGCCAGGAGGAGCACGGTGGGGACATCCTCACACCTTGAGATAAACACCAGAGATGCTCCTCACACCAAAGCAAAATCTTTGTCCTTGGGAGGGTAAAACTGCAGCACACCCAACAGGAAAGCCACCCCCCGAGTGGTGGACAGGCACATGTCACCAGTGTCACCCAGGGCACAGCCTGCAGCACCCGTGGTCATTCTGCAGCCACAGAAGGGGAAGGAGCGTGAGGAAGTTCTCATCTGGAAGAGAATTCAAAGAAAAGCAGCAGGATCCAGCTTCAAAGAACACCATGAGTCAAGATTCCAGGAAGAGAGCCGGTGGCTCCAGGGAGCTGCCTCACCCCTGAGCCATCAGAGGTGATTGCAGCTGAGGGAAAGGGAGCTGGGCTGGCATCCCAGGCTGACCTTTGTGAAAACTGTGATGCAGACAGAGCTGAGGGAACAGTCCGTGCCTCCACCTGCTAATTCCAGCCCTTCCACAGCTCCAGAGCAGGAACTTGGTACCCAGCCCACGAGCACATAAGAGGGCTCTGCTGGCACTTGGAAGGACTCATGTTACTGTAATTCTGTGCAGAGAAGAGATGGAAAATTAAACTCCATTTTTCTGAAACGATCCTCCCTCTCCATTCTTGCACGGTATCCGTGGCATGTGGGCACCACACCAGCTCCAGCGGCAGCAAGGATACAGACACTGCCCTGGGCAGCCTTTCCCTCCTCCTGGTAAATCCATCCAGCCTGACCTGCCAGGAGCAGGGAGCACAAACACACTGAGCACTGAGGGTGAGGGCAGGCAGGAGATCAGACACACACTGCTTCCCATAGCCCCCAGGCACCAGCAGACACCGGATGCTGTCCCATCACTTTTTTTTTATTTCTGTCATACCTGGGATTTCTCAGCAAAACAAGGAGGAAAGCAGCAGTCCAGGGATCCCTCTGCTGGCCTCTGCTGCCTACACCTACCAGGGCGTGCTCCTCTGCACATCCCTCTGCTCAAACGAGCATCCCCATTGGAAATTCAGGCATCATTAAAAGCATTAAAAGTCCAATCATTCATCCTGCTTTAACGTGGATGCTCAGTAACAAATGTGCTGTAACTGTCGTGTGCTGTATTCCTCAGCTCTGCTTTCAGTCCTCATCTCCAAGTTTATCTGGAATTAATAAAGTCTGAAAAATATCACTCCTCATAGGTTCTGACTGAGGACTGGAGTAGGATTAGCTGGCTTCTCTCAGAAGGTGCCAAGCACCGTGGAATCAGCATGACAAATAGCAGGACAAACAGAGAGGCTGAGACAGAGCTACAGCACAAGCATGACACTGAGATGAGAGAGAAAAAGAGCAAGATGAAAATGAAGAAAACATGAGACAGTCAGAGGGAAAGGAAAATACAAAAAAGACAATGCCCTCAAAAGTTACCAGAAAAAAATACAGCAGGAATGGAGCTGGTCCTGTACATTTACTGTTGCCTTTTACTTCATATTTCCAGTTTTCTAATTCCACTAATCCCAAGGGGAGTCTAAAGATCACAGCTATTGAACTTCTGCTGCAGAGATCTCCACAGGCACAATTCTGAACTGCCAGTCTGAACTGAGAGAACTTTCTGGGGCATACTAATATTCAGAATAACAAAAACAAGGAAAAATCCTAACAAACAAACAAACAAAACCTCAAGGTTAATCCCATACTTTATTGGCTGCTTCGTGATTCATTTCAGGTTAAGGCTAAACACTTGCAAAGAGAAATGAACTGACAAAATTAAACTCTCAGCTTATCAAAAGCAGTTGTACCTACCCCAGGTCACAGAGGCAGTTGGGGACAAACTGAACAGCCTGCCTGGTTGGCATGTGGATGAAGATACTTGAATTTAAGTGCTGTACCCTCCTGTGGGTGGACTGAGGAGAAGGTTTCTTTATCCTCTAAAGGAAAAAACAAGACCTTCCTGAAGTATTCATTTCTTTGTTTTATTCTCTCCAACACAAAGCTTAAGCAAAATCATTTAAAAGTTGCTTCATTGCCAGCATGAGCTCCAGCTGGGGGGTAAGCGCCTCACCTGCTTCCTCCATACTAAAAGGACATCCAGCCCTTTTCCCCCTCAGTCTCCAGAGCTGCTGCAAAAGCACAGCTCCCTCGAGCCCCAGGCTGGTTTTATGGAATGCCACATAATTGAGCAACCTCCACCTCAGACCTTTGTGCTCTCCCCATGGAAGAGAAGCTGCTCACAAAGACCCACCCCAGGTAACACTGCAGGGACAGCAGGACCTGTGACACCTGGGTGACTCTCTGTCAGTAAGTTAAAAGTCCAAATCTTCTCATAGCACCAGGAATCCTGCTCCAAGCTACAAGTGAGGGTTCAGCCTGAGCTAATTTCTGAGAGTTTCCTCCCCCAAGCATTGGTCCTGCTGCTGGCCATGCTGACAGGGCTTGTGCTGGCCCCTCATGCACCATTTCTTGGCCAGCAGCCCCTCCTTTTCTAGCCCAGGCTCTCCAAAGTAGCAAGATTCCATATTTATTCATAAAGGCAAACCACATTTCCCTGTGTGGAGCAGGTGTTCCTATGGAAACGATTCAGACACATTTATATGAATGGGCAATTTTACAAACTGCACAAAAATCCTTGACATCATCAGAGCTGAGGGCAGACTCGGGGACTAAACAAAGTTCTTAAACTTCAGTAGCAGCTGTGTGTAGATAAATAGCCATGCAACAGTGGCAGGCAGACAGAACAGAGCTGGAATTTGCACTAATGCTGATTTTGAGCAGTGGGATACAGCTGGCAAGAGTAGCATAATCAGAGTGTGCCTGAAGAATTTCTTTACCAATAGTTTCTTCTACCAGGTTTTGGACAGATACCAGATTTTGGACTTGTATAAATTGTAGTGAAGTTTCCCCCAAGACAGACCCCCACTCCCTCAAGAGAAGGTTCTCCATCACCATGAACACTTGCACCAGGGGATTGTAGAGCTGGGTTTCATTATGGAGCTGCAGAGCCCTCGAGGGAAACCAAACCAGAGAGTAAACCATGGGCCAGCAAGGTCCCACAGTGCCCCAGCCTGCTCCAACAGAGCCACTGCTGTGCACAGTGGCCTTCACCTGGGCTGAGTCTAAAAACAAACCTGGGGGCTTCAGCTTTTGCCTGGGCCATAAAGAAACTGAGACTGAAAAGAGCCAGTGAATGTTCATCTGCACACTTTGCTTGGCCACCCTAGGAGTGTTTCCTGGGGCCAGCAGGAGCAGGGGACAGTGGCCTCAGTGCTGGCTGGTGGCTCCCAGGAGTGTTAGCTCTGAGGCAAGGGACACATTTGTGAAAGATTATTTCTATTAATTTTTCAGCCACCTTAAACTGGAGTGCAGTCCCCAGTGGTCCCCCAGTGCAAGGTGAGTTACACCTGCAGGGAAAGGAGGCAGCCTGTCTCCACAGGCTCAGGTGTCCCAGCTGCCCCCCTGGCTGCCTAGCTGGCTTTACAGGGTTGGGTTAGCTGGGGTGAATCTCCCCTCAGCTCTCAGCAGAGCAGACACTGCTGATACCCTGTGGCTGGCAAGGACAAGAGAGCCACAAGCCAGTCCAGAGACAGCTGCTCAGAGACACCCAGAGCATGCCACAGTCCTGCTTTCCTCTGCCACGGGCTCTCAAAGGACCCAGTGCTGCAGAGGAGGCAGTAAAAGCCATTCTTAGCTGAGGCTGCTGAAAAAACAGACTCTGTCTGGTCCTACAGCTGCAGCTGTAACTCACTGCAGCTTTCGTGGCCACCACCATCACACATGTGGCCCTGCCAGGTGGGACACAGTTGCCAAGAAAGTGTTCATCCAAAGATCATGTTCCCAGTTCCCACTAACCCCATTCAAAACCCCTCTTACTTGGGAAAGCTAGGAGGCCAGGAGGATGGGCTGAAGCAATCAGGCTTCAGCTCAGCGTGCCAGCTGTTTTCCTGCTCTCATTGAGAGGTTTCAGTGGGCAGTGGAGTGGTGAGACTGTTACTTCCTTCAGCTGGGATTTCACCAGCAGCTCTGCAAATGCCATCTTACAAAACAGAGGATCTCAAAGCCTCACACTGCCAAGGTTATCAGATTTGGGCAGCACTTGCCAAGAAACACAAGCAGGGCTTGGAGATGAGATTGTTCTAAGCAGCAAAACAAGTTTCAATTCCTCAACGGGAAGGAAAAGTCCTTTCTGTGACAGATAATTTCTTTATTTGCATATCAACTAATGATCTTCTGACATTCACTTTAAAGCTGCTCTAGAAAACTCTTTCTGCTGTAAAAAGTTTGAACTGGTCACACTCCAAACTGCACCAAGAGCAGGCTGTGTCTGCAGTGCCAGCACTAATCAGCAGGGATCCAGGCTCAGCTTTTCCATATGTGCTCCTGCACTCGTCACTCCAATTTATAAACCAGGAGTTATTTTGTGAGCTCCTTTAAATTATACACAAGTGTCAGAACTACTTTAAATTATATATATGTGTCATCAAACTTTAAACTGCTCATGGATAATTCACTGCAATTGGGAGAAACTCATCGTATAAATTTTTGGCCAAAGTAATTGCTTCTGTGGTTTTGCAAACATCTCAGAAGTCAAGAAATGTGCCAAATATGGGGCAGATTTGCACTCTGGGTTAGTTCCAGCCTCACCCATAGCTTCAGTTGCGGCTGCAGAAGTGGGAATGGAGGGCAATGAACACCCAAATACTTCTGGCCAGAGAACAACCCCCAGAAATTGTCACAGGGCAAGCACCAGGCAGGTCTGCAGCCCCCTTTCTGTGATGTCCAAAACCACTTGGGGCCTACAGTTTGGAAACCACTTGTTTGTATCAGGAAATCTTTTTCTTCCTTGAAATCAGGGTGGGATGAGCTGTTGGTCTCTTGCAGTGGAGGTTTGGTGCTCCTTCCCAGTGCAGCCTACCCAGGGTTGCTGGATCTCCTCTCTTCCTGGATGTCCTCAGCACTGTGCTTGGTTTAACATCACCCCCTCTGCCCCCTCCATTCTGTTATTTGCCACTAGACCAGCCCTTAACACATATATTCCTAATTTGTGGGGAGGAAAATGGGGACTAGGCCAAGGCTTGAATGTAGGATGATAATCATTATCAAAATGCTATAGCATTATCAAAATGCTACAGCCAGGGGCTTGAGCTGTGCCTACTGAACAGTTTGCCAGAGGAGGAGAAAGGAAGGCAGGGTGTGCCTGCCACTTGTCATGACAAGGGACTTTGTGGCAGGGTGGGAGGTGAAGCTCTCCCAACCTCCCTTGTCATGACTGACCAAGATCCACCCCTGCAAGTGTTCAAGGCTGGGCTGGATGGGGTTCTGGGCAGCCTGGTGTAGTGGAAGGTGTCCTGCAGGTGGAGGGAAGATTAGAACAAGATGTTCCTTCCAACCCAAACCATCCTGTGCTCCTAGGAAGATACTTCCCCAGCCTGGAGATCCTCACTATTGAATATCATGTTCACAATTGCCAATGAAGAGCCAAATGCAGTGTGGAATTATCTTCCAATATGCCAGGTTTTTTTAGGGTTTGTTAAAAAGCATGCAAACAGCCTCCTGCTGTGATTGAACTGCCTTAATTCCGCCCCTAAGCCAGCCTTTGTCTAAAGCACAGAGAGTGGGGCAGGACAACCTTAGAGCAGGTTGGAAATAGTCACATTCCCCACTGATCCCTCAGGCTGCTCCTCTCCACCAGCACAGCAGAGCCAAACAGCATCCCTGACCCCAAACACACCCCCGTGGGGCACCAGAAACTCATGCTCTTGCTTCTGTGTGTCACCAGGCTCTGTGGGATTTCTGAGAGCTCTCTGATCTGTGTGTGAGGCCACTTAGAGCTCAGGTGGGGACAGCCCCTGGGAAATCACTTTCTGTAATTCAGTCTCCTAAACAACTTGGTAAAGGAAAAATATCTGATGAAAAATAAATGAAACAAACAACACAAGTGATGAAACAACTGACGTGAGTCAAACCCCCAAACCAGCATGAGAGCTCAGAGGGGAGGAATGCAGAGATTAAAAGCTTTCCCCTGAAGACAGTACTGAGAACAGGGGTGGTTTCCTTCCAAATTGGGTCACAAGTCCCATTTTTCAGACTACTACTTTGGATCTGTTCCACCTGATAGGCCAATTCTTCCACTCAGTCACATCCCTCAGGGAAGTCATAACCTCCTGTCTGCACTTTCCCTGCTTGCTTCCCTGGGAACAACATCAGCTCCAAAGCCAGATTGATGACTTGGCTAAGAGAGGAGAGCTGGGGAAAGCAGGGAGGGAACAATTCACTCAGAGAGGGAACAATTCACTCAGAGAGGGAACAGTTCACTCCAACAGGACACGGCTGTGATCAGTGCAGAAGGGAAACACTGGAGGAGGGGAGGGAGCTCAGAACGAGCTCTGCTCCAAGCTGTGCCACACTCTGGACACTGCAGAGACAGAGACACGTCCAGGGACCTGCCCTGGCCAGCCCAACGGCCCCACAGGCCAGGAACAGCTCAGACTGACCCACAGTGACCACAGTGACCCACAGTGACCCACAGTGACCCACACTGACCACAGTGACCACCCTGACCCACAGTGACCAACACTGACCCACACTGACCCACAGTGACCAACACTGACCACAGTGACCCACAGTGACCAACACTGACCCACAGTGACCAACACTGACCACAGTGACCACACTAACCCACACTGACCACAGTGACCCACAGTGACCAACACTGACCACAGTGACCACACTGACCACAGTGACCCACAGTGAACAGTGACCACAGTGACCCACACTGACCCACAGTGACCACACTGACCCACAGTGACCACAGTGACCCACAGTGACCCACACTGACCACAGTGACCAACACTGACCACACTGCCCCATGTCCAGTCTGCAGCACAAAGCAGTGCTCAGGCCTGGGAGGTTTCATTGCTTCTGGGGTTTTCCCAAAGCCATTCTGAGACCAGACAGGGTCAGCCAGTGTGGTGATTAAAGGATGATTTATTGCACAGTCTCAGGGAAGGGTGAGACCTTTAGGGTGTTAACACTCAGTGCCATGACACCAGAAAATCGTCTTAATTCTAGTTACAATGTCTTTTATACATGTCTTTTTCAATCAACGACTTCTGCAAGTTCTCTAGCATCTTCACAAGCCAATGTCTTTTATAAATTTATTTTTTAATCAACGACTTCTACAAAGTTCTCTGGCATCTTCATAAGCCAATCATTAATTGCTGCATTTGTTTCTACCACAATGCCTCTCTTTATCCAGTCATATAATTCTACAAAAACTCACTGCTGTACCTCCTACTTTTAACAACTCTATAACAAGTTCTATTACTAAACTTTAATATTTTCTACTATCTTGCTTAACATATTTATTTGCTTGTATGAGGCATATTTCTACTTGCTTTAAACCATAAGTGCTTGCTTATTTCTATATAAACTACAAATGCCAGTTTTACTTTCACTGTTCTAAATCCCCAAGCCTTCTCCAAGGCCTTGGGTCAGACAGTGTGTCCTTCTCTATCTCTGAGCCTGAATGCTCAAGGCCTTGGGAGCTCTCTGGGTCTGCATTTCTCACACCACTCTGGCTGCTCAGCCCTTGGTGGGGCTTTCTGCATCACAGTCTCCTCTTTCCTTGCTATCCCAAAAAGCAGTGGTGGGAAAACCAGTCCCCCCCTGCACTGAAGAAACACACCAAAGTCTCTGCAGCTTTTGCTCAGTAAAGCTTTTCTTAAAACAGCAAACAAAACAAAAAAAAAAAAAAACATAAATAAACACATATATTTCAGGGGACCATGTTCACCCATGAGCTCTGTAGCTAAGTCAGGAAATTGCATTTTTATTTGTTTCCCACTGACATCTTTTTCCCTCACCTCCCTATAAATGCCAACAGCACTCCCCAGCAGCTCTATTCCTTTGGCACTTCTCTGTAACATCACCAAGGAAAGCACTTAATTCATGTTTTACAGGCAGGGCCACACTCTTACACACAGCCCACACCCACAGATGCTGGTGGAGTTTTGCCACGAAGGCACCACTTCAGGCAGACAGAACTGCCCACTTTCAAAATCCAATTTGCCAAAGAGCCTACAGAGCATCTGCATTTTCCTTTAATTGGGTGGACGTGCACGACATGAGACAATATCTAACAGTTTAGAAATCCATATGTTCTTTCTCATTTCCTCCAGTATTTTCCCTCTTGAATTTCTGTCTAAAGGGACATGGTAGCTCAGGCTGAAGCTCCTGCTCTAGGTGAGTCAAAGCCCACTCTTTTGGCTCATACACCTCAGTCTGGCTCCTGCCTGTGTCCTGAGCAGCTCTGCACTGTAGTAATGTACTTTTTCAAGTTTTAAAAGTTTTGTTAAAAGGTTTTTTCTGTATATTCTTCCCTTCCCCCACCATCCCCCTCACATTCCTCATTCCAGCATTATCTTAGCCCATTACTTTGTTAAGGTATTTCTTTGTCTTGAAAAATTCTTCCATGTTCAAACTGATTGGACCAAAAGGTTCAAATACCCCCCTCCTATTGTTTTTAATTTGTCTTACTGTTGGTTAATTCCTCTGAGTGTTTTTACCTAATTGGTTATTTGTTATCTATCCCCCTGAGACTGCCCTGCTTCAAAAGGTGATGTACCCGGGGGTCTGGGGGGCTCTTTGTTTGGAACTCTGCCAGAGCAAATATCCCGACCAGATGGGATAAAATAAACCTTTAATACATTCCAAACTGAGTCCTCCTCTCTGAAATCTTGCCTCAGTCATCTGGGTAGCTTGAAGACTAACTTGAAACAAGAAGATATTTCTGAACATATCTGTGTCCAGGTCTTCCCTTTGTTCCAACGGGGAAACGGAAACAGAGGCGGGACAGACACAGAATCCTACCCAGCAATACTGCACTCCCCCTGCCCAGCTCTGAGATCCAGCACTGAGCTTTGGATCACAGCCACTGCGACTCACCTCAAGAAATCCAGTGTGATCAGGGACAAGTCAAACCTTAGGGTGATGTATCATCTGAAAGTGCTTGACCAGACACCAAGCAGGAGTTTCAGAAAATGCTGAAACTACAGGGAGTAAGCCCAGGCTGCCATGGGCATTTGGACCCCAGGTAAAATGGAGCCAGCACCTTCTGGTTGGTGACTTTGGCTGCCACACTTCACAAAGTTAAGGCAGAAAAGCCCCAGATTTTCAGCACTTTCACACAGGAATGGTGGAGGAGGCCACAGGCACATTTCATCTCGTTTCACAGCACAATTCTAAGCTCATCTCTGGCTCATGCAAAATGGCTGGAAACTCTTCCTGACCCTGGTTGACTTCTCTTGATTAACAGCCTCTGTCACTTTTATTTTGGTTACTCTGAGCACAGTTGCTATTCTGTGCCCTGATGTAACATCACCAAGATCCAAGGAATCAAACCAGCCTGGGAAGTGGCGTAAAAAAACCAAAACAAAACCATTTAAGACAAGCCAGACGAAAAATAGAAAAGGCTGAAAAACAGTTTGGTGGCACTTTGAAGAGTGGGGATGAACAGTGCCATAACTCACTGTTTGACATAACCAAAACTCCAGACAGGACAGAATTAGCTCCCTGCAAGCTCAAATTAAACCTCCTCTCTAACAAACCCTGATGTGACACAGGCTGGGGATGGCAGGGAAGCAGCAGCCTGTGCCCACCAGCCCCTCAGCACTGCACAGCCCCAGCCTGGCAGCCACAGCCTCTTCTGTCTCAAAATAGCTCCCAGAGGGAGCATTCCCAGAAAACAAGGGGATAGAGTGCAAAGATAAAATGTGACATTGGACCAGATCCCAGGTATCTTCTCAGCTCTGTGATTGCAGTGTAAACCCCACAGAATATTTATCACACTGGCAAATGAATCACATCTGAAATTAATAATGGGATTTCCCCAGGGCATAAAAGCCTTGTCCCTTTCCTGTGCCACACACAAAAACAGGACAGAGCCAGAGCTCTCCCCCTCAGACTGTGGTTTTGTAGACACTTTGTGTGGACGTGGGCTAATCCAGGGAAATAGCTCAGCCACTGCCCAGAGGTGCAGAGGGAAATGGTGCTGGGGGAGCCAGGGCAGAGCCAGAGCTTCCCCCTCTGTGGGACAGCACAGCCACAGCAGCAGGACACGGGCACAGCAGGGTTGGTGCCACTCCAGGCTGAGATGGACACAGCAGCGTGGGCTGCAGGCAGGAAATGGAAAGGAAAACAAGAGTGGGATGCAATAGCCCAGAACATTTCAGGTGGAGAGGGGAGCTCCAGCCAAAGCAAACCAGATTCACATTCCTGCACAGCAATTTAGGTACAGAGAGTTGAGACCAAAGACAACCAATAAAAGATAATTATTCTGGAGACTGGCTAAAACATAACCACCCGTGCCCAAACTCTGATTAAGCACAGACTTCCAAGCTAATCTCCAGTGGAGTGCTAGTGGTTTGGGCTCAGATTAAGCCTCTTCTGGCCAAGGTCTGATGAACCAGAGACAACTCACAGCCAACTCTCCAAGCCCTTCTGACACGTAACCAGGGCAGGAGGGGAGCAGGCCAAATGTAGCAACGTGGGTTGGGGACTTCACATGGATTCTTTCCAATTGTTTAATTACAAGAGGAACTGATGGAGAGGGAATCTCATTTTCACTGCAGCAGTTTCAGTGAGGAAGCCAAGTGAAGATCCCTTGCAAGGACAGAGGCTGACTAGGAACATTTCTTGGGCATTTTGCTTCAATCTTCTACCCACCTGTTGCTTTCTACCTTTCCTGCTTTCTGCTTCTTGCCTTGCTCTTCCTTTGTCCTCGAGTGACTCCCCAGGTGCCTCTTTGGCTCAGATTCAACGAGGCAGCTCCAGCTCTGCAGCCCTGCTCTCAGCCATGCCACGCACACAGAGGAGCCCTGACCACAGAGATGCTGCTGCTGAATTCTGCTCAGCAGCAAAGCTGACAGCTCGTGCCCATTCCTCACCACCCCTGGGGACACCTGTCATCCTTGTACACCTCTGACCCTCAAAAACCACGTCACAGAGGGCTGGCCTCAGAGCAGCACCACCTTTTGATGCTCATCCACCCTGGAGCTGCATTTGGTGTGCACAGCTCTCATGGTGGAGCACAGCCTGGCCACAGCAGCTGCTCCACACCCTCAGACCCTCTCCCCCTTCCCTTTCCTGCTCAGGATTTGACTCCTTCCTTGCAGCAGCACAACCAGCACTTGCCCCCCTCCCGAGGAAAGCAGGGAGGGCTTTGGCAGGAGCCCTGCCCCTCTGGCCCAGCCTCAGCCTTCCCTCAGCTCGTTTGCTTTGGAGCCCAGGCTTATTTTTGCAAGAACGTATTTCTAGCAGAGCATTTGAGAGCCTGGCACCTTCCCTGCCCAGATGACCTGCTGTCTGTTGGTTCACCTCCCAGAGCCCAGCCTGGGGCCCCCCTGCCCACGTTCTGTTCAGTTTAACATTTATTTAGTGAATGTTATGGGCAGCACCTTGACCTGACCCATCACAGCTCACAGCACTTTGTCACTCCTTCCTGCACAAGTGCCATGAGCCAGCTATGCAGGAGAGTGTTTAACCAAGTAACTGGAGCCATGTCCTCAGCAGGGGCAGCCTGGCAGAGAAAATAATATTTTCCTTGGTAGCAAACACCTGGCAGGCAAACCAATTCCATCTTACAGCTCTGTCTTGCCTCCCTTACCATCAGAAGCATCTGCTTTGTGCAAAATTATCAGAACACAACGCTGTGCACTTCCCATTCCTGACCTTTTTTTCTCATTTACATCTAAGAGACTCATGGTGTGTGAGATTTATACTTTTTTCAATATTTGATGTTGACAGCTCAGCCTTTGCATCGATAGCAGGCTGCACCATCTGAAGTACATAATCACTTTCATAGCCCTTTTCTTGGTAAACACTGCAAATAAAGTATGGAGCAGATTTTTCAGTCTATTCCTGTCTGCTGCCTTTTGCCCATGGATGCCAAGCACTTCAGGAGCCAGCAACACATAGCAGGCAGCAGGATTTTATGGCTGGGGCCAGTAAAACCAAAATGGGCAGAGTGGCTTGGAGATTTTCAGGGCCTGAGAAGCCCTGTGTTCTGAGGCTGCCTGAAGAGGCTCGTTATTAAATGCTACATTAAACAGTCTATCAAGCAAAGCACAGCAATCTGCCACCACAGGAGCACAGCTGGAGTCCCCCTCTGTCCTCACCTCCCTGCAGTGGGGCTTTCCCTGGTGACTCCCCAGTGTCCTGGCTCTAGAGATCCCCAGGAATTCCAGAGATTATACAGCCCAGAAATCCCAGATCCCAGGCAATTCCCAAAATCTAGGTGGCTCATGAACACTGTAACACTACATCAGCACACAGAAGTCTAATCTGACCCTCTTCTTTGTGTTTTCCCCAAAACCTTCTGAGCCAAAGTCCATGTGACCATCTCCTCTTGATTTGCTGGACCTGACCTGCTTTGGGGCAAATTTCAGCCTCCTGCACTCATGAGCCAGCTGCTTTCACCCCCTCCAGAGCCTTCCATTATTAATGCCTTGGCTTCTTTTTGGGTTTTTTCCATTTCACTTCGCTGGAGGTTGATACATTTGTTCCACTCCTCCTTGATGATCCTGTTGCAATTCACAGGGCTAGTGATTGAAAAAGTCAAAACACACCCTTTTTCTTACAGTACTGTGGATGATTCCCAGTATTTTTGAGCATTTTTACCTCCAAGGAGGCGCACAAATACAGAAAAGCTACACACACACAGAGCTCTGCAAGGGAGGAAATCCATCACAGCTCAGAAAATGCACAAGTCCATTTCTCCACAGAACAGTTATCCATGTTCCTAATTGGACTTAATGTTTGTAATCACTCAGTTCATGTTGAAGAGCCCTGTTAACTCACCAGAGAATAATTATGCCAAGTCACCTTCATATTTCTCATTTAACATGTTCCAAGAGATAACCAAAGGAATTAGGGGAAAGACAATTACAGATGACAATAAGTAAGCTGGAGACAGGCAGCTGAGTTGGTGGCAGGCAGGGGCTGCAGGGACAGATGCAGAGGTGCCAGATGTACTCTGGGAAAGGGCTGGGAGCAGGGCTGAGGTGTCACCTGCCCGTGCCAAGGAGGACAGGAGGGTTGTGTTCACTCAAACTGGGCACACCTTCTGACAGTCTTTGTGCACATGAGGGGATGCCAGCCTGGTCAAACTGAACCCATTTTCTGCACACAGGATTTTCTGCCAGTTCCTCTTAGGACAGTCTGCTGAGTTTTGATGTAACCAGTTATGAACAGGCTCGAGTCCACAGCAGAGGTGAAGCAAAAAGGCAGAAGTGAGTTATTAAACTCATCACTGAGCAGCCACCTCAAGCTCTCAAATGCAATGGCTGCTGCCAAGGGACTTTTCTGGAAATAGATCCAATCAAAACCTCAAAGATCTCTTCTTGTTCCATGGTTTCTGTGTGGGTGGCTCATGGCTCTAATGCACAGGAGGCTGTGCAGAAGGCAAGGCTCTGCTGGGGATGATGTCTAGCTCAGGACAGGACTTCTGTCTTATTGTGAATGATGCCAAACTCGAAATTATCTTTAAAAAAAAAAAAAAAAAGGAATAAAACCTACCAGAAAAACCCCAAACACAAAACAGCACATAAATCCTTGACAGTATAACATACACATTGACACTTTAACATCCTTGTATGCTGGAGGTTCTAAGCACCACATGAAACACTTCCCTGCTTTTCCCTGCAGGCAGATCTTCAGCAACACTGACTTGCTGCTCAAGCCCAAGGTCTCTTTTTATGTGATTTATTTCTTTTTTCCCAGCTGTACATGAGCAGCACCACACCAGAAGTGAGACCATGATGCCATCCTGAAAGGAATGCATGCATAAAGGAGGATGGGAAGGGACAACAGCTTAAAGAATGAGAGATTGAAATGTCACAGGAGGGACATTTGTGGGTGTACAACACACAAGGAACCAACCTGAGCCAAACAAGGCCCGAGTGGAGCTGGGCTCCAACTTGTGTAACACATCCTACTGCCATAGGAACCAAAATCCTGCAGGGCTTTGGGGTTTTCCCCTCATTCTCTGAACTCCCTGACAGCACAGAGGGGCAGGAGGAGTGGGCAGCATCCCAAACACACCGAGAGCAGAGGGGGTCCCAGGAGGTTACTCCTCACACCTGGCAAGTTCAGGTTCACCCTGAGAGTTGTTTGTGATTTCTCAGATGCCATTGAGGTGCAATAATATTGTCTTCCCTGCCCAGCTATGGCTTCTCTGGTATCTGGCATCTTGGAGGTCTTTTCCTTTATAATTGTATGATCCCATATCTGAACAGTATTACTTGTTTGTACAGCTAAGAATGCACTACCCAGGGGAGGTGTGATGTCTCATAATATAGGAAAACTATCATCCACTAAGAAAAAAACAGAGAAAATAAATAAAAATCTCTTCCCTTCCCATTTCAGAGTCTATATTTTGATTAATTTGAGACATGGTCAGAATTTCTGCCTGTCCAATGATTCTTCTTCTAGAAGCTCCTATGGCTTTCTCCTCTTCCAGTTATCTGGAGTCATTCTTAACAAACAGCTCTTTCCATAAGGAATAAATTTCTAACAGCATCATGAACAATAATTGCAGTTTTTCCTCACAGGGAAAGAGTTGTCTAGCAAACTGCCACAATATATTCTATATCAGCCCCAAATTCAACAGTGCATAAGAGTTGACAACAACATTATCCAAAGCATTTTAAATCCCATGGCTCTTACAGGGAATAGGAAAGGTCTGAGTGACTAAAACCAAACAGCAAGCACCCTGCCTTCTAAGCACTATCAAAATGTAGTCCACAAATTCCTCTGCTTCTTTTGAATACTGGCCTCACTCACTCCTTGAAACCAAGAAGCCAGATTTTCTCTCTGAGCAGTGAGTTTCTGATGCAAAGCCAAGAGCCACTAAATGTCCCTGATTTTCCTCCTTGTCTGTGGATTCCTCCCAAGCTCTTCTCCACCAAGGCAAATCCTCCCACAAGGTGCCATGGTGGGACAAAGCAGCTCCTCCCCAGCCCTCCCTGCAGGCTCACAGGCTCTGGAGCTCACATCAGCTTTCTCAGGAGATTTCTTATTTGTGCAGTCAAAACCGTGGGTATCTGGCCTTTCATTTCTCCCCTCTCAATATTAAACCATATTTTGTCTGCATAATGTAAAAACATCCATTATGATAGACTCATTAATGCACTCCCTGGCTCTTTCTGAATTAAATCACTGATAAATTCTATTCTTTAATTTTGCCTTGGTGGGGGTGATGGATGAGCACCACAAATGACTAAGAAGGCAATAAGCTGCTGCAGCTCAGTGTTAACAGCTGTTATCAGACACAATCACCCTCCTCTGCTTGGAGAGCAAGGGCAGTGAATGATCTCAGTGTCTCTGCCTTGCCTGGCTAACTAACCAGCAGAACAGGAGCTTAGATAGTTCACTTAAAGGGGGAAAAACACAACTCCAGCCTCAGCACCAGCCCAGCTCAGCCTCTCAGTCTGATGTGCCAGTATCACCACGGTATTCTGGGGTCAGACAAATTCTGGACACACTCACCAAACACAAGCAACAGTCTGAATTCTTTGCCAAAGTTTAGGAGTGACTCAAACTCAAACAGAAGGAAGCAAAACCTACTTGTTCCTTTCCTCAGATGGTATCACAGACCCCCATCTGAAGCAGTTTGCAGTTCAGAAAACCACGCTGCAAAAGCCATTTAACAAGTGAAATATTTGTGTGTCCTGCTGGTGGGAGGAAGGTTTTACAAATCTCTGCTTTTCCATCCAGCTGCACCTGCTGTTTGTCAGCACATTATCAGGGCCAGTGCATCAAGGAACCATGGGAGACACTGCAAAGACTTTTACTGCACTCATGAAGGAGCTGGGCATGCACAAGGGCTTGAAGCTGTTGAACTCAAGAGAATGGGATGCTCCTTTCAAAGCTGTGCAATATCTGCCCCGACTGATTGTCAATAATCATCAATTTTTACATTAAGGAATGAATCCTGAGCATTTAACTGAATTAAGATAGCACCAAATTTCCCACAGGGATTTCATCCTCAAGCAGAGGAAGGGCTTCCAAACAATCAGAATGAAACGTGGAGCCAGAGGCTATTGCTGCACTTCAGAAAAAGGAGTCAAAAAACATGACTTTGGTCTAGTCCAGTCTTCTAGAGACTGGACTTCCAGATAGTGGGACCATCCACAACTGGAATTTTGCTTTCCACTGCAAAACGAGGTCAGACATGAGGGTCCAGTTTCAAACCTCTCATTCCTTGTGCTCTACCTGCCCAAAGCCTTTCCTGTGCTCCCAACTCTCTCTTTCTGGAAGAACCCCTGGGGGCTGGAAGGGGACACACTGCTGCTGTTATTTTAAACTGGAAATGGAAGAGACTGTGGTGAGGCTAGTGAATTGCCCTGGAAGCAGATCAATTTAACCAAGAGAAGTGTACATCCTCAATGGCTGCTTTTAAAAGCATCAGGCAATATCTATTATTTTTTTCTATCCTCAGAGCCCAGTTTCCAGAAGCAAATTTACAAAATTTCACATTAGGTGGTGACAGTGAACACCCAACATCAACCCAAAGCTGATCCCAGAAAAAACTTCACTGATGGACATTCAAGTTTAAGCAATGGGCTTAAACCAGCTGGCACCACATGCTTTTCATTGTTCTTTTTCACAAAGCATCATCCCCAGCACCTTCTTGTTCCCAGAAAGAACAAACTCTAGATGGCTCACAAATTTTGATAAGGTATTTCAGGTTTTGTTCTTTTGTTATGGGTTTTTGTTGTTGTTGTTGTTGTTTGGTTGGTTTTTTGTTTGGTTGGTTTTTTGGTTATTGTTTTTTGAAAGACCATGAACCACCTAAAAGCCTCCAGTTTGAAAGCCACAGCTAGTGAGGTGTACAAAGCCATGGTCTCAACTGGAGGACTTACATATAAGGTTCAAATTATTCCTCCTCTGGAGCTGTGCCATCTGTCCTCTCCCAGTCCCATTCCACTCATCTCAAGAGCCCATAAAAATAGAGCAGAACAGCCACAAAACAAGCAATATTTCTGAGAGCACAAAAAGCCCCAAACCCTACAGCTTCTGGTGATTTTTCCTCAGATCTCACCAACACTGCCCGGACACTACATGGGCAAGAGGAGAGTGAGACAGGGATGGAAAAAGCTGAACATGGGTGGGTGAGCTGGGTGGGAGCAGACAAACCCCTGCCCACAGTGAAATCCAAACAGAAGATTTTACAGCTGGGATCCTCAGGCAGGGCTGGGCCAGCTGATTTAACCTGGGCTGTTTGCTCAGCTTTAAATGCCTTGCAGCACCTTGTGCTTGGCTGGTAATTTCACAGAGAGAGGATGCAGAAGCTTGGGAAGCAGGTAAAGAGTTTATCCTGCTGAGCTGAGCAGGGAGAGGGACAAAACACAACACTTAAAAACAGATAATCTGAGCAAAGCCCATTTATATGCAGAATCCACAACTCCCTCTAGGGATTCATTAGAGGAGGAAAGGAAATTTGCTTCTGTTTGTTTGGGATGCAGATTTATTAATGGCTGAGAAAAAGTTAGCACTTGCTGGCATTTCCCTAGATAATTTCTTGCAGACCAAGTCTAGTTTAAAGGGCAAGGAGCAGTTCACAGTTCAAAGTGAGAAAAGGATGAGCCAAGATTCAGGCTGGCCCTGATTTTATTTTGCAAGGGACCAGAGGTCACTGCAAGACATCACCATCACTGTTAAAGGGGGTTGCATCATCTGCAATGTGTTTTCTAACCAAAATATGCTTAAACTGTGACTCCTGAAGTGCACTCTGATTCTGGATGTGGATTTCCAAAGATGCTGAATTGTTCTAAATTCCTCCAAGAGAGAAACATTTAAGCCAATCCTCACTTTCCTACATACTGAGATCAGTTTTGATCCACATCTTGGGGTTCATGTCCCCCAGATCCTTGGGGCAGCTGTGTCCTTTTCTGCCAGTGTTTTTATTGATTGTCATCACAGTTGCTTATCCCTGGGACAAGAAGAGCAGGATTCCCAGCCTCTGATTCTGGCACTTCCCCCATATAACCTGTGCTCTCCTCCCCTCACTGAAGGGCCTCAAGTCAGCCTGGTGCCTCAGCAACCCCTTGAATTTCCCATTAGGAATTACCCCAAAACTTTAAAACTTCCCTTTTCCAATAAACCTGACTGTTTCCAGGACATCTAAACTGTTAATCAAAGTAAGTATTCTGCTTTTTCTTTTTTTTTTTTTTTTGCTTGCAGTATTAAAGATTTCCATGTAAATCCTCCCCACAAATACAGCAGAAGTCCCAGGTGCTCCATGTACAAAATTAGCTGTGATGCCAATCTGATGCTCACAGAAAGGAATGGACAAATAATAACACCCAGCACTTAACCCATAATTATTTTCCTCAAAGGAGACCCAGAGGAATATTTACTCAGGGGTTTTTGACCATTTTGAAAACATAAATGAGCTATTTAATAAGAAATGCTTTCTTTCCACTGTCTCATCAGTATCAAATGTCTCATTGTCATTAGATCAGCTTGACTAATGGGATCTTAAATTCTCATTAGGGTCTCTAAATGTGACTTTCACACAATGTAATTATAAAATAAATGCTAGTCAAAAAGACATGAAAATGCATTTCATTGGAAAGTGCAATTCCTTCCAAAATCATGTCAGAAATTTTTCAGAGAGAAGTTGTGTCCTTAGATCCTCAAGGCCCTCAAAATAATTCGGGATTTTTCTTCCTGAACCAGGAGCTCTTTGCTGTTGTTAATTCTGTATTGGTATAGCCCAGGTAGCTCAGTTGCATCCTATTTAAAATTCCAAAGGACTTGGCTGGGCACCTGGGGCAGTGTAACCACTTGCCAATGACAACCCTCAATTGTTCCAACACACTCATCAAGTTATTGAGGACTGCACGAGTTCCAGGGCTGGAACCTCCCAGTGGTCCCAGAGAGAGATGAACCTCACAACCCTGAAACATCTGATTCTCTAGATGGGGATGGGTCTCTGTTCACAACAGGCCAGGAAACTTCTGCCAAAGGGCAATATTTCCTATTTCCAGATGTGCATCCAGTCTGTTCCTCTCTGGGCCCACAGCTGCCTCCATTACTGTTACAGGGCACTGTACCAATAAATGAGTATTTTGGAAATTGGATTAATTCTTCCACTTACTAATATGTGCAGAGTTAATGCTTCACTGGTTTTGACTCGTTCCTAATAAATAATGTTGTTCCTGATCAGAGGAGTCTCCAGCAGTACAATTACCTGCGAGAAGCCAATAAAGGCCATCGCTACAGCACAAAAATGAATTTACAAATTAAAGTTTGCTTTGCCCTTGAGTCAGAGCAATTAGCATCACACAACCCCCTCCCAGAGCAGTGATGTGAGATTTCTCAGAAGCTGCTTATTGTTGCTGCACTCAACAGCTTGCTCTGGGGAGTCCATTGTGCACCACAAACAGCTCAGACAAACTCCAGCACAGGCTGAGTCAGAGAAGCCTCAGGTTAATGTGGTTGCCAACTCTGACAGAAGCATCACTGAGCACCCTCAAGGATCCAGGAGGAAGGACAGGCTGGGAAGTGCTGCAGGCAGAGCTGGGAGCCAGGACAGGCAGCAGGGGCAGGGCACAGCCCACCTGCACACCCCCGGCTCCTCCTCCCACCTTTATCTCAGTTAAACTGGCCCAGGGCCACCTCCAGCTCTGAGTGTGCACATACTTCACCATCAGCACAAGTTACAGCCAGGCAGCCTAATTCATGGGTTTATAGAGAGGGCTGACAGCATCCTCCTCCTGTGCTCATCAGCAGCTGCAGTAACAGTGCCCTAATCGACTCCCATCCAATCTGTTTCCTCTCATTTCTTTCACAGTCTTTGGGGTTTTTTAATGTCACCAACACAGGACCTTGTTCTGGGAAATGTATTGTGCTGCTATGCATCCAGTTTTCCTGGGCAAACTGAGGACAAACATGTATTCTCTTACTCCAAAGAGGACTTTGGCACCAACAAAAAATACCAAACAACAGAAATGTTACAGGTGTAGTTATACTGCACCCTGCCTGAGGCCATGGAGACACATCTGGGGATGGAGATAAAGCCTGAGACAAACAAAGAGGGAAAAAAGTGTAATGAAACCAATTGCTTTAAGACTAGAAATACAATTCCTCCTTATTTTTTCTGTGCTGATAAACTTTATTAAATTGTTTTGACACAATTTTTGGTAAGACCACCACCCTAAAAATTCAGGAAAAACAGACTCCTTGTTGCAGACTGATGTGAAGAAAGCCCCCAAAGTCAAAACCTTCCCATTGCACACGATCCAGATCACACCTCCAGCACCCACCATCAGTTCCCAGGCTCAGCATGACAGAATTAATGTCATGGCTCTGCTGATGCTCACAAGCTTCACCCAGTTATTTTACCATGAAAAAAGACTGCAGTGAAAACATTTTACCTCTAAAGGTCAGCAGGGCACGTGAACAAGGACTTTTCCTGGAAGACCATGTTGTGGGGACACACTTCAAGGACTTGTTGGAGTCTGAACAACTCCAAGGTGAAAATTGTACAGCCCTGGAAATGAGTGAACTCTGGGAGATGAGCAAAGAAGGAAAGAGGGACAAGAAAACTTCTAAGACTCGAGTGGGGGGTCACTGGAGCATTGGAGCTTAATTAATGGTCTTTTCCTGGCAGAGCTGCAGAGAGAAAAAAATTAGCTTTAGCACAGCAGTGGCACAGTCATTTGCAAGTCTGCACTTCTGATTACCATACAATAGCCAGGAATAATTACAAAGTGCCCACATTTATTATAACCTTGGGATACTCTCACCTTGCTGTGCTACTTTGAAATGCACTGCTCTTCTTTGTCAGCACTACCAGCAGGACTTAAAAGCTAATTTTATCTTTCAAGTTTGGCCTCCTTCTTCATGATTAGATATGATTTTCTGTCGTGGTAAGAGGCAAGAGCAGTCTCCCAAAATTCTAGAAAAACCAGCACTGTTGGAGAATACATAACTGGCCAGGACAAAGCCCAGCTTTGAGTGGGGTGGGTTTTCTCCTGAATGGACAATGCCACAGTATGCATGGCCAAACCCAGCAGGCACCACGTGGGGGAAAATAAATCAGAATCATTTCCAGGCCTTTTATTGGACAGGAGGAGCCTGATTGAAGTTGATGCAGAATAGGACTCAGCAACCTTTCAAGCCTCAGCATGAAATAGTCACCAAGAAATGTATTGATAATGACACCCAGCAACTGCAATCTGTGTCCAAAAGGGTCCTTATCTCCCTTTGAAGTTGAAATGACAAAAAATGAGAACTGTGGTAGAATAGTAATTGGCTCAGAGTTTGCTCTCTTTGATTCTCCTTCATCACAAACCCAAATTATTGTAAAAACTCATCAGGATGTCCCCAAAGGGTATCAGATCAAGTGATACTCATAGTTCAAACAGAAGTCACCTGTGCAGGAGTCCTAAGGCTGAAGGAATAAGGCTAAACTGAAAAGGAAAATATGAATTAAATTAAAAAATTTCTCCCCTCAGCTTGCATCAGCTTTATTTTATCTAAGACCAGGACACAGCACAGATGTGAAAAGATTTATTGACTCACCTCATACTCTCTGCAGCTGAATGAAATATTTCTACCAAATACAGAACCTCTAACAAGTTTTTAAAATATTTTCTTAATTTTTTGTTGTTTTTACCCTTTCCAAACAATAAATGCCACTCAGAATTCACGAACAATTAATGCAACTATCCCATTTGATCCTTTGGAGCAAAGCATTTCCTGAACTTTACCTGTCAAAAATTTTGCCCATCTGATATGTTTTCTAACATCAGAAAGCAGAAAGAAAAAACAAACCAAAAACCAGAAATGTTTTGGCTGCATTGCTTTGACTTTTGAAATAAGGCCATTAGCATAATTTTCAAACTTTTTGCCTTCACAACAGCCTTTATGAGGAGGGTTCTTTTGTGTCTCCATGGCACTAGCTCTTTTTCAACCTCTTCTAGTCAAAAGCAAAAGAATCCAGCTTTCATCTGCTTTCCCATGCTTTTGATTTCTGATAAATGTGAGCTACAACATTTAGAGATGATTTCACAGTCTGTGGTACCAAAAACAGAGCACTCAAAGAAAAGTCTATCAAATATGTTCAGGAAAAGAAAAAAACACAAAGAAAACAAATTCTGAGCAAGTTTTCCCACTGAGAAATGGGGAACCATTTCCAACCTCTTGAAATCAACCTGAAATTCTCCCTTTTTAGGAGATGCTTTAGAGCAGGAGACTTGTGAGAATTTCCCTACAACAGAGACAACAGGAACCCCAAAGAGCTGGAATTCCATTTTTAAGGTGAGAGCCTTGAATTATTTGCATTCTGCTGGAGTCAGAGGAGAAGGCAGAAGAAAGGTAAATTTAAAGAAAGCTCCTGGGGTCACTTGAGGTTGGCTGTCAGTGGAATGATGTTTGTTCACTAAACATCCAGGAAAACTTCCAAAACTAATGTGAGAAATCCACAGGAGGAGGCTGTTTGTGCTCCCCAAACCAGCTCCATTCCAGCTGGGTTTTCAGGACAGCTGAGGGAATCTCAGAGCCTGAATCCCACAGGGGCCAACCCTTATTAGCCTGTGCCCTTAGAAATAATCTGTGCCTCTTCCAGCAACCTGCATCCCTCCCAGGCTCAGGTGTTCCCAAGGAAAATTCAGTTTTGTGTCCCCCATTGGGGAAGATTCTTGAAATGCTGAGCAGAGGGATCAGTTCTGCTTTTTCAGAATAAACCCAAGCAGGCTCTGCCTGGCCTGGGTGTGCAGGGCAGGAGGAGCTCTCAGAGCTGACAGCAGATTCCTCTCCCTAATAAAATCCAAGTTTAGTAACAAGTGTATAAATATCTATTGAGATACCAGGGGCTTTTTCCCCACACAGGCTGTGTAATTGCTGCCCAAAATGGCAACACACACTCTGCAATTATCATTAGAGTTAATTAAAGCCTCTGAGCAGTAGGCAGCTTGAATTGCTGTTTACTCTCAAGTCTCTGAAAATACTGCAGGTAATTGAAAGAGAAGCATCAACCCAATATTGCTGATTTTCTTATTGGCAAGGCTTTGATAATTTGATTTTGGTCATCACATAGTTCTAAAAATCAAAAATTAATTTCCTCTGAAGGCCTGAATCTCCCCTGCAGCACACTCTACTAAGGTATTTTCACATTTCTGGAGCCTTTGCTGGACTGAATCTTGGAAGGTCTAAGAGAATCAGGTCAAAAGGGAGATTATATAGAAAAAAAAGCTCATGTGTATAGGAGGGAAAAGTCTCTTCTGCATTTCAGAGCACTAGGCCAGGTGGATGCACCCCAGGATCAGAGTGGGAGGGAGGCACAGGGTTTGAAAAGTCACTCTGGATAATCAGCTGGAGGCAGCTGAGACCTGAATATCTCAGTATCCATTTGAGTACAGAGGAGAAAGAAATGCTGAACAACTCTATTCATCAGGGCAAAATATTTATACAATGGACCCTTAGAGAAGCAAGATGTGCCTGAAGGCAGAATCTCCATCCCACCACAGGGACTGATGGCTCTGGTCTGTGATCCTGACACCAGCCCCACATCCCCATCCTGCTTCCCAGAGCAGGACTCTGCTCCATGAAAATTGGGAGTCTGG
This sequence comes from Sitta europaea, assembly GCA_013400255.1. Lineage (NCBI taxonomy): Eukaryota > Metazoa > Chordata > Aves > Passeriformes > Sittidae > Sitta > Sitta europaea. The sequence continues at coordinate 284,162 of VXBS01003789.1, read as the reverse complement.
AGCACAGGGGGAGGAGGAAAACCCAAGTAATTTAGTTTCTGCTCAGCTGTCTGTGAATTAACCCTCCCTCTAAGTCATGCTGATACTCTACACAAGTGTCACCCTACCCAAATTAGATATTCTGTGCCTCCCTTTCTCCAGAAAATTTCTGTTCTCTCTCTTGTCTCCTGGTAAAGCAGCAGAAAGGTTGTGATTACACCAATATTTTGCTACCAGCACTGGAAACCTGAGCAGGATCTACAAAAGCACCCAAGGTCAGTTGCTGGCAATGAAGCTCTGTTGGCTCCTGTATTTTTCAAAGACTTTGAAGGCTGCTGATGCCAACGTGCTGCTGAGCATGGAGCTATTTTTGGGCTGAAAGGGGCCCTGCCAAAGGAGAACAGTGGTCACTTAAAAAACACAGACTCCTCCATTAAAACTCATCTCTTCCAGACATCCTTCCTGCACTAACCTCAAAATTCAAGCAGAGAAGCACACACAAAATTCACCCATCTTTTTCAACTTGAGATAAAAAGGGGAAAACTCTGCCTTAACTCTGCCTCAGCCATTATGAAAAATGTTCTCTGTGTCTCTGTTAATTTCCTCCACAGCCACAAAGTGGATTTTCCAACAAGAAGCTACAGGGAGTGACATAAAAATAAATTGGTTTCTAAAAAGCACAGATGAAACATTACCTGGACACAGGAGAGCACTCCTCCAGGAAGATCAAACCCCAAGTGCTGCTGAAAACAAAATGGGTTTTAATGAAAGGCAGATCTTAGGTCAGCAATAAATAGAGATTAGTGGAAACCTGATTAGGACAAAGTCTCTGAACATGGCTTAGAGACCACCAAATCTGGGCATGGTCACTGAAACCTGAAGGCTGAATTCTGTGTTAAGAGAAAGCTTTTTGTGTGTGCCTTTAATCAGAGGAAGAAGAAAAGCTGTTTGAAAAGTGCTTTCACAGGTGTGAGGAAGATAAGCTGGAAGCAGATCAGAAAGACAACAGTGTTTGATAAAGAGAAGACTGGGGATTATCACCACAAATATGAATAAGCTCCATTCTGTACAGTAAAGCATGTCGTTATTAATAATACTACTTATCCCTCTTAAAGCATTTCAAGCTTTCAAGTGCTCTACAAACACTAATCACCAAGCAAAGGTGCCAAAGAATCCTTCCCATGTCCTGCTGATTGCACAGACTGGAAGCACAATGAGTACAACGTGTACAATGGCAAACACAGGCCTGAATCAATCACCATAATTCATAATATTACAAAAGAAATTGGGCTCCAAAGGGAAAGATATTAGTGTGCATCCATCAGGAAACTGCTCCTACCTGCTGCTGGGGGTTGGGAACAGCAGATTTGCTGGTGGTGCTGCTGGGAGGGAGCTGGGGCACAGAGGGGAAATGGAAACCTGTCATCCACAACATCAACAGGAGATCAGGACAAGAACCTCCTCAGAGGAGGAAACCTGGGGACACTTTGCAGCTGTACTGGACAGCAAAAGGTAAAGCTGGGACAGAGATTCAAGAGCAAAAGTGAAGTCATTAAATCAGCCAAGAAGGAAGGTGCTGGACCTTGGCAGTTTTGCTTGATCAGAAAGGGGGGAATCAAACAAGAGGCTGCCAGTCAGGAGGGCTGATCAGTTCATCCCTTGGCAATGGGAACGAGGAACAAATTATATTAATTTGAGGTAATGATGGGAAACTGTTGCCAGTTTTGGTGAATACTGGTTAGAAAGCTCGCATGAATGAATCTTTTCTGGTGCTTGAGTCCTCAGGCTGCCCAGCAGCCTGTTCTGCAGGAGTGCTCAGACAGAATGCACAACGAGCCAGAGTCTGTCCTCGCACAGCAGCATCCTCCTCACAGCAACACAGACAACAACCAGAATTCCCACTGCTCAAATGTTAACACTGCAGCTGCTGACCTCCCAGGAGGGGCTGCAGGATCCCACCAGCCTCTTCAAGACCACAATGTGGGTTTTGCTATGAGTGCTCTGCACCAAGGTGGGCTCTGTCCTAAGCAACCTGTACTAGTAAAAATGCTTTTTCAACTTAAACCACCTCTCCTATTAAGTGGGTACCATAAACCTGAGCTTTTTGGCCTCAGCTTTTAGTCAAACATGACCAGAAAAACTCAGTTATTGGCATATATGTCCATATTTATGATGTGGGAAGAACAGAGAGAGCCCCTGCTCTGATCCTAAAAGCTGCACAAGCTGCTGGAAAGGTGCAGAACAAACTCAAGTGCACTTTTCAGGCAAATCCCATTCACACCCCTCCAGAAAAGGGCTGTATTGTCTCCAAGGCAACAGGGAGGCAGACCTCAGGCCTGGATTAAATGAAGTTATCTCATTTGTTCCCTGGCCTCATGTTTCATCAGGTAATACAGAAGGTGCTGCAGGTACCACAAAAAGGGCTCCCTGCAGAATGGGGAAACACAACAAGCAGTGGAGAGATCCCAACCTCTTTTCCCTGGAGCTCTGGCAAAGCATCTTGGCCTCCAGAGAGGAAAGATGAATGCTTTCTGCATTAAAAATGATAATGCACAATTCATGATAAGGCATCCAGTGTTTTACTCCTGTTTAGTGGTTCCCAGTGCTTTTTACTGGTGAATACTCACCTGGTTGATTTAAGTAGTTTGACTTGTAAATACATGCTGAGGTTAAGGGTCTTCAAGGTTTCCCATCTCAGGCACAGCCAAATGAGGAAAGCATAATGACATTTGTATCTGTGGCTCCTTCTGAAAGTTTGGACCCTTTTTTGCCCATTTTGCTGAACAAATTAGGGATCTTTGCAAGAAGGAGAAGGAAAGAACTGGTGGATGACAGAGAAAACTCTTTGGAGATGCTGAAGTCTCACCCCTTGTTTTTTGCCTGCTGTCAGGGATTCAGCCCCATCCCATGAATGCACATGGTTAAAACACCAATTTCTCCAAAATACCACCTCTGAGTCAAAAACTCAGGTTTCATTTACTGAATCTCCAACTGACACGTTCCTCATTCATGTTGCTGTTTTGATGTCAAAGATTTGCTCAGGGGTCCAAGTCCTACAGGTATTAATGTCACTGGGAGCAGCTGTGTGATCACCAACAGGGTCTGGTTATTTTTTATTTTTATATTTATATATAAATATAATATATTTATTCAGCTCCTTTTCCCACATCACACTGGAAATGGTCTTTTATCCATTCTATACAACAAAATTGTATAGAGCATGGCAGGACCAGCTCATCCTGGAAGGAAAGTCAAAGCAAAGTATTCCTTATTTTTCTGTTTTATCTCCTTTGCTCCTAGTTGCTCTTTCTGGTAATTGACTGCTTGTAGTTTTCATTCTTAAATCTGATAATATTTCCCAAATCTCTTCTCATCAGAGAGCTGCCATCTGCATGCTGTGCAATGTCTTCCCTAGGATTGCAGAAATCCTTTCCCCTTCCAAAAAAGCTCAACATTTCTAAGCAACAGACAGCAATACCACTGAATTCCTCCAGTGCCCTTGGATGTGTTTTGGATGTTTAAAATTCAAGGGAACAGCTGTCAAGTGAGATGATAATTGTGCTGTCAGTATACCCAAGGAGAATTAGTGAAATTACCCTCCAAAGAATGAACACTACATAATCCTGTAAGCAAAAAAAAAAAAATTTAAAAAAAAATTAAAAAAATAATAGGCTTCCTTATCACACAGAGAGGGAGAGGTCTGAAATAAGAAACACTCCTGTGAAATCAATGCTATCTGAAAGATGAAATGAAGCACATGTACTGCTGGGAGCTATGATAACAGACAGGAGAGGCCAGCTGAGGCCACCATGGCAGCACAGGAGCATCTCTGCCAGACTCCAGAGCACTGGAGAAAGACCCCAGGCAGCAAGTGCCCTGTTGTGACCCTGCAAAGAGCTTGTGGCACTGAAAACCCCTGTGTGTCACATTAATGCTTCAGTATGACAGTGCAGAGACATCTAAAGGACCTCCACCCCTGCTAAGCTGAGAGCTGGCTGCTGTTAGACTCATTCCCTTATTTCCTGATCCCAGTGACTTGGTCCAAAGTCATCCTGGCCCCTAAGAGGTGACACAAGCTCAGGTGAGACCATAACACAAAAGGAATTCAGACCCCCTCTGTTGCCATTGAAAGTTCCAGGGCTGATCTCTCCAGCAAAATTTCAAAGAAGGCTTCCACCTTTAGGAAAATCCCAAATTGCTGTAGCAGACACAAGCAGGGAATTCCTCAATTCCCACAGGGTGAATATGGCACTGAGCCAGGGTGGTTGAAATAAGATGCAGCAACTCCTCAAAAGACAAACTGCTGGAATAGGCAAGCAAGAGAGTCCAGCTTCAAATAAATGATTTACCATCCCCAGCTGGAAAAGTCAACAGCAATTTTCACATTTTGGAGAAAATCTTAATCAGGCAGAAATGAGAAAAATATGAAAATTGGGAAATGACCTGTGAAACAGCTGCATTTGCCCTGTGGATTTTCTGACAGCATTTGTACATTTGCCCCCCTAGGACCAGACTCCCAGGCTCCAAGGTGGTTTTCACACTGAAATATTCCTCATTATTTCTCATAATGCAGAGGCAGAAATCAAGCCCTCCCTTTCAGTTATTAAAGAATCATTAATTGTGATTTCTGCTGTATTTGTTTTACTCCCACTCCTGTTGAAACCAGTGACCTGAAGAGAGGTTTTGTCTCTCCATCACATCTTCCCTGTGATGGGACAAGATCCAACCAGAGGCTTCACAAGCTCAAAGGCTTCCACAGTTTCCCAAGATTTACAAGGACTCTGGAATGAATATAAAAAGGCCTCATGCACGCTAGACATAGGGAGCTGAACATGGAGAGAAATATCATTTTCCATGGATAGGCACAGACTGGCCTTTGGGACAAGGGCACACGTTGAAAATTAGAAACCAGAGCCAGGATGAGAAGCAGCAGAATGAGACAGAATTGTTCACTCTGGTTAAAGCTAACTGTGAACAAAACACCCAAATCAATGCCCAAGTGAGAGGCAGCAGCTGTCTTCATTTTAGGGGGAAAAAAGGAATTCTTCATCTGAAAGGTTTTGGCAGGTGACAGTCAATGTCAGAGCACACTTTGAAAAGCAGAGTCAGAACAGACAGAGTCCACATGTCACTGTCCTTGCTTAGTCAAAATTTCCCTCACATTCAGAGGTTTTTGCCCAGAATTAGATACCAGGCTTTAGCTCAATATAAGAGCCTTCATTTCTCCCTATGGATACAAAGTCACCCCCCATTTTTTAGCAAAACTACCTTCTGCAAGGAAGCTGGACTCGAATCCACTCCATTTTTCTCTCCCCACAAAAACACTTGGCTGAAAAAACTGTGGTTTCTCCTTGTGATTTTTGGAAGAAGTCAATACTTTCTGCCAGAAAAAGGGTGAGGAGGGAGAAAATGCTGAAAGAAATGATCCCTTTCCAACCAGCAGTTCCTGGTTAGGTCAGAGTCTGCCTTCAAGGAGCACAGGAAAAAAGGGGCAGACATCAGAGAATTATCCCCCAAGACATCTCCACCAAAAACTTCTCCAGCTGCTTCTCTGCTTTAATCTCCTACTCCCCTTTGGAGAGGGAACTTGCACACAGGGTGCACATTAAATTGTTATTAATTATTAACGAATAACTGAGTTCTTATATCAGCTCAGTTGTCTGTTGCCAGTTTCTGCTGCTGCCCTGTGATTTTTTTTCTGGGCTTTTCGTTCAGTAGAAATCTATTTGAAAGAGTTTCACAGTAATACTTTGCACTTTCACATTTTGAAGAATGGAAATTATTTCACCTTTGCAAGACTGATCTCTTACCAGAAAGCACCTTTCAGACAAAGGACAGAAGACAGATGAATAAAATGAAAAGGACAAGGAAAATGTGCCTGCTGGTGTACCCTATCCTGAAATAAAACATCCTTTAGAACTCAGGTTAATTATCTATTGTATGCATCAACGTCTTCCCATTCATTTTTACAGGCTTCCTGTAGAAGCCAGCTCTTATAAAAACCTGTGGAAAAAAACAACCCACAGTTTTAGGCTGCCCCTTTTATTGCCATTTCCATGGAAGAAGAGAAAGGAGAACAGAGAGGTCAGGCACAGCCCACAGGAATGCTGTGGTAAAGCAGGAAGCCAAATAACCAAATGAACTGACACATTCAGGCAAATGGAGCCCAGATTTGCTGACGTGCCTGCACAGATTGAACACTTCCAAACCCCAAAAGATCTTTTTTCCACCTTTGGAGGTGCCCCCCATCTCCATCAGACCCAGGTGTTGGGGGAAAGGCTGCACAGCAGCATGAGGCATCACCCAGACCCTCAGCAGAAAAGGAATAATAAAATCAGTTTCCAAATGTGTTTGGAGCAGCAGGTGCTGATAGCCCCACACCAGCAAGGGGAAACCCATCTCCAGGTCTGGAGGCTTTCTCAGCAGAGTTAGGGAGCTTGTGAGACTCATTCTGCTAAAAGGAACATGTTGCTCTAATTTAGCTGACTCTTTCTGCAGAAAGATTGGGCTGAGCTTTCTTAAAATCCACTCCAATTTCCCTCTTCCTTACTGAAGCTCACTATTCTCAGCAAGTGGCATTACAGATCAAGCTTGCAGCCTCTCACCTTCACAACTTCCTGGCCAGAGAAAAGCAATCTTAGTGGGATTTATTATTCCTGCCCCTTATCAGTGGAAAGCAGGTGCAAGGGAAGCATCCATAATCCCAGAGGGACCTTCCACCTGGCAAACTTCCCCTGCTCTCACAGCATAATTGACAATTCTTTTGTCTTAGATTTGGTTACTGAAACTACTCAAACACACTTAGGGGTGTTTCACACAATAGCAGAAAATGTATATGTGTGTGTCCATATGCACATCTGGGGGTGGTCATATATGATATATACATTTCCTCTGGGAATTTCTAGGCTGAGCATTAGATCTGTACATATAGTTGAGATTTTAATATGTTATTACCAGCCCATAATGCCAGGAAATGCATTTATGACTGTCTGAAGTATATGTGGAAGATGCAAGATTGTTGGAGCTGCTGAATTACTTTTAAATTCCCCCTTAAAGCCACCAGAGACCTCCCACCCCAAAATTTGCTGAGAACAGGCAGGATGAAATATCAGAGGGAGATGAGAAAGCTGGCTCTCACAGGAACCTCTCCCAGTGCCTGGTGAGATGCAGAAACACCTCAGACAGCCCTGTACCTTCAACAGGATGCTGCCATCCCAACCTCCAAGCCACCCACATTTTCTTCCCAACATCTTTTTTAGGATGATTCCCATTTGTAATTGTTCTTTGCCATCTCATCCAGTGGGAAATATGGACAGTAAAAAGTTCCTGTTATGCAGGAGAAGCTGATGATATTAAAACCCACATGGAACACTCTTAAACCTTCACATGCCCTTGCTGCCAGGTGGATCTTGGTTTCCTATAGATAAATGCAAAGCAGTGCCTTGTCAAATCAATCTTTTTCCTCACTTTCTCTCCTTCCCCCATGCAAATTTGGAGAAGAAACCACAGTCTGCAGCTGGCACCAGTCCTTAGCAAGGAAAAGAGATACTTCTGTAAAGTAAACAAATCACTATCAACATCAACATCCTCACTGTCAGCATCCTCAGAAACACACCCACTCCTGTTCCCCAGGAGCTGGAGCCCCAATTTAATTGAGCACAGCCCCACAATCACAATAATCTTTTATCATCCTCTCATGCCCAATTCCTTTTCCCTGTTACATTCCTGTGTCTTGCCCCATTAGCATTTTATCACAGAGCACAGAGAGCTGTGTTCGAGCAGCCAAAGCCAGACAAAAACCCCTCGTGCATTGCAGCCAGAGGAGGTGGACTGCACTTCAGCACAAGGAACTGCATAACCACGGTGTGATTGCATTTAAACACCCATCATATTGTTTGAAATGCTCTTTGACTGGCCAGCAGAGGATCTCCAGCTCTGCCTGGGAGCACAGGGAGCTGCACATCACAGGCAGGAGCAGAGGAACCACCTGGACCTGCAGCTGCTGCTCTTTGAGAGCCACAGAACAAAGGGGGGAAGAAACACCCACCACCATTATTGTTATTATTGTTAATAATCCTGTTCTCTAATGAGCAGAAAATTCAACATCATTAAAGCACAGCCTAACAGTTCAAATAGCTGCTTCTTGTTCCCCCAGCAAGGAACCTCCAGGGATTGTGCATTACAGTCATATTTGAAGATAAAGGGGAGAAATTATGCAGGAGATACAGAAATTTGAAGGAAGAGAGACTCAAGACATAACCTGACGGAAAAATAAACAAAAATATGTGGCAGAGATAAGGAAAAGGTTTGAAAAGGAAAGTGAAGTGTTTAGATAGCAGAGGAGCTAAAGAAAATAGATATTTCTTTCAGGAACATGAGTTTTAGCCTGATAGATAAGACACCTTACCCACAGCTCCCTTAAAACCAGAACTGAGCCTTAGAGGTATAAAGGAAATCAAAATATTTGACAGGAAACCAACAAAGCAATGAACTACAAGAAAACCTTATTTGTTTTTCAGTCCCTGCTGACTTTCTTTCCAGAGCATCTCCAGAGTAAACTCCTCATCCCATTTGACTCCACCAGAAAATTTCAACCCACATCACAAGGCCCTCTGACACTCAGCTTTGGGGACCCAGGTAATCTCCATGATAAAGGCACCAACCACTTGATATATCTGTAAATTGTTGTCATCAGGGAAATACAGACTTTGATTCTGGGAGCAAACAGAACCAGCCTTGCAGTGGTGAACCCCAGCTGGAAGAAAGTGGTAAAGGGTTGTTTTTTCTAATGCAATCTGCAGAAGAGAGTCACTCCACAGAACTTTACCACAAGAATGAAAAGGACAAACAAAAAATTGTCCTCCACACCCTAGTGTTAATTTAATGGTGAAAGGTTTAGGAAAATGTTACAATAGATATGGAAAAAAGGACCCTGAAAAAAAAAAACAAACCTATGCAGATTAAGCATAATGCTCAAGAAGAAATACACTGACAATGCCAGAAACCCCAATATTAACCAGTGTTGTGAAAGCTCTGCCAGGATTAATGAGCTGTTCCATTCTTGGAAGAGCCCAAATTCAAAGCAGTTTGCAGACCACATGAAACCCAACAGTCCTGTGAAATCACACCCAGAGTTCCTTTTTCTAAGTTCAGATGGCTCCCATCCCATTCCAACATCTGGTAGCACAAGAATATTTCTATGCCACCAGAAATACATATATATTTATTAAACAAATTTATGACAGACAGAGAGACTCAGTCAACATCATATTATAAACCTCATAGGAAATATCATCCAAATTCCACAGATTTACCATACTCCCTGCAGAACAGGGAAAAAATAGGAACTTCAAAGCATAATCTTGAAAACTAACACACTTGAGCTGTTATGGACCACAGGAAAAGACCCAATTTACAGCTCCTATTCTCATTGTGCCCTTCACAGCATATTTCATTGCCCAAGGAGTGAAACCACAGACTCAGGAAGAGGAACAGTGCCTGGGAGAGGCTTCCAGGGACCAGAAGAGCCAGTGAAGGGAGGAGCAGAGCCCTGGGATAAATAACAGCTGGGATAAATAACAACTGGGATAAATAACAGCTTTATCAATTGGGCTGAGCTTCCCTTTTCCCCCTCAAAACCAGTTGGGTGAGGGATACAGACCCAGCCCATCTGTGGGGCAGGGGGAGGTGGTGGTGCTTGCTGGCAAAAGTACCAACTCTCTCTTTATTCCAGACCCTCTTACCAATGAGAGATGTGTGTCCATCCTGGTAGTCTCCACAGCATGCTGTTCAGGTTATTTACTGCACAAAATTGCTCCCAAGGTTTGGGCTTCATTTCCCTGTTCATTATTGCTGGGCTCCTCAGAAACACCAGGCTGCTGGCAGCACTTTGTTTTGTTAAGAGAAAGGACCACATCCTTTATTTTGGAAGAACAAAACATTGTCACAGTGATATTTTTTTCTTTTTTTTGGCCACAATAGCTGCCCAGAAAGCTGTCAGAAGGAACCTTTTGTCTCCTAGTTAATCTGCACTGGGAAATGATGAAGCGATGAACTTGCTGCTAATAAAGAGAAGAGCATCTGCCTCTCTGCAGCTGAGAAATCCTTCCCACCACCATGTGCAGCCCAGGGCAGCGTGCTGGGCCTGATTAACACCATCCCAGAGCTGCAGGTGCCTCACACTGGGATTAATCAGGCACACACAGGTCGAACTCCTGGGGTACACTGGAGAGGGCATTAGCTGCCATCAGCTGTGATGCTCTCTGTTGGGTCCCAGCCTCCAGTAGAGCCTTTTCTCTTCTTAGCAGCCCAGCTATTAGCAATCAGAAGATGCAGTAATTGTTTAGGGTCCAATTGGCAGGAAATTTCATTAGCTGCATAGATGCAGCCTGTGCTTTTTACAGAGGCCAGGAGGGAACAAAAAAAAATCCCCAGCTTTATTTAAGGAATATCTTAATGTTCTTCAGACACCTCTCTAAGTGGCCTTTCTAACCATGCTCTGTGATTCACAGACATTAAAATCATTAATTCCTTCCCAAAAAGGCTTCCCATAAATAGATAACACAGGAACTTTGCGTCATTAATTAAAGTTTTTTTTTTTCCTGAGAAGCTTCAAGAGGAGCCTTTGGGCTCCTGATTGCTTCTGCACAGGAGCAGGGGAGAGGAAAGGAAGGGGTTTAGGTGATGAATGCCCCCAGGGACATGGCCAGTGGCAAAGCCACGAGCTGTTTGCAAGTGAGCAGAGATGCAGCCAGGAGCCCTCGTGTCCTGGAGCTCCCAGGACCTGGGGTGCAGAGCCTGAGCTTCAGGGGCTCTGTGCCTCAGTTTCCTTCATTTCCAAAACAGAACTAAGTATGCATTCAGAAATTCTGTCAATACCCATAAGAGAAGAGGTTTTAAGCTTCAGGAGATGTCCCTCTCCTGGGATTTTGTCTCCTGGTTTTGGTAGAGTATTTGGAAGCATCTCCACCTCCTACAAAACCTGGCTCTTTAGAGCTGGGTAGGATTAAATATAATTTCCTGCATTCAGAAATTTTGTTGATATCCATAAGAGAAGGGGTTTTAAACTTCAGGGGATGTCCCTCTCCTGGGTTTTTGTCTCCTGCTTTTGGTTGAGTATTTGGAAGCATCTCCACCTCCTACAAAACCTGGCTCTCCATAGCTAGGTAGGACACCCTCTAACAAGTCAAACTCTTCTGCTCTGCTGCATGTCTTACTTTTCTACTCATTAAAATAAGATTTTCTGTGTTTCATCTGTCTGTTCCTGTTCCCTGAGCAAGAAACTTCAGCAATCCTTTTGAATTTAGTAGTTTCATTTAACTCTCCTACTCTGCTTAAGGGCTGGTGGGGTCACTCAGATCTTTTAACCTCTCCTTCCTTGTTCCAGCCTGGCATTGAGAGGTGCCATTCCCAAACTCACCCAGCAGCTCCATTAACCTGCTCTTATTGCACTGATAAGTGAGAGCTCCACAGTTTCATTTGCTCTGTGCCCAGAAGCTGCAGCTGGATCCATTTTTCCCGGGGAGATGCTCAGTGTGGTGTGAGATCCCTCGTGGAAGCTCCTGCTCCTCCCTCCAGCAGAACACTGCTGGGCTGGGAGCAGCCCAAATCTGGCAGATTTCTTGCCCTCTACCATTCTGATTGCTTGTCACTGGTGGGCTCATTAGTGGAATTTTGCAAAGCTTTTTTAAAAGTACATCCAAGCACTTTATGAGGAGATATGTCATTTTGGACTCTTAGGTTTTTTATTACCTGTAAGCTGCTGAAGTAATGGAGTCACACCAGTACCTTAAAGGAGTTTAAATCATGAAAATTTAACAAGAGAAGAAAGCAAGCCAATTTGAATTATTAGAATTGCTTTTTCCTTTTGGTTTGCTATTCACAGACCAGTTGGAGGCCCCAGCATGTGAAGTCATGCTCAGACTGATTTCAGGCCTGGAATTCAGCACAACTAACCAACTAGACTGTCTGGAGGCATCCAGACCTTGGGAGTGGATTTTATGTCCAAAAAAATTTTAAATAGTAACAAATTAAGTGTAGCAAGGCAAATTCTCTGTGCAGAACAGCTCATTTGAAAGCAAAGCCAATTTACAGGAAACAAAATTATGGCTCATTCTGTTCTCCAGTTCATGCTTTCATCCTTTACTCTCCCCAGACCTAGACTAATTGTTCCTTCAAACAGGTTGTCAAAACACTTTCCATTTCCTGTAGCAATTTCTGTTGCATGCTTTAATACCTATTACTCTTGTATATTTTAATAACTCTGTTCTGGGAAAATTGGAGGCCCCAGGCTACTTGTGCCCTGACCCTTTGCAAGTTCCACAGGAGAACAGGACCTCCAACTCAGAGTTAAGTCCTAACAGCAAAGTTTTGAATTCTATGAGCCTGTCCCCCAGTTTGTGTGGCAAAGAAATTGTAAATATCTGGTGGGAAATGAATTGAACCCTCCTCTGATGGCACAGAGGAGCCAAGTGGGGCAAGCCCTCTGCTCCACTGTGATTTCATGTCTGTGCACGTGTCATTAACAACATCCATCAGCAGCTCAGCTCCTCAAGGACAGCTTAAAGGATGAAGCACCAACAGTTTTCCAGCAAACACTGGGTTTGGGCTGTGCCAAAACTGCCTCACCACTCCCTGTGGGCTCTGCAGTTCTGCATCAGAGAAGTTGTGACCAAGGCAGGAGGCTGGAGAGAAGAATTCCTGTTTGGGCAGTTATTGAGTTACTCAGGCACTCAGCAATATTGCAGCACGCTGGAATTTTTAGCTTTCCTGCTGAGTTCAGCCCTGGTTGGGTTTTGTGCTACTCCTGAGTTCAAGAGCAGAGTCTTGCTCAGGAAAGGCTCTGCCTTACTCAAAGACCCCCCAGCTGATCAGAGGCAAAGGGGAGAGTTCAGGACAGCTCAAAGTCAGGGTGGTGAGAGCCCTTCAGTGAAAAGGAGAAACAGTCAGCCAATTACTCACAAAAACCCAAATACCACCACACCACAGTCTTCAACTTCTCTTCATTTTTGCTCATTAAAGAAATTCCCTCTGCCAACTGGAAGCCATCACAGTTCCTCCAGTGGCTGAGCCAGGGGAATATGAGCATCCCTGTCCTGAGCCTGGCTAAAATCTGCCAGCATGGGACATCCCACACCATCCCTGCAATTAGCTGCCTGCTTCCTTGGCAGCACAGCTCACAAATAAAAGTTTCACCAACAAAAAAAGGATCTCTGAGTCAAAGTGAGGAGTGCTTAAGCTCTGCATTAGAACTAAAGATGCCTATAACTGACAAAAAATAAACAATTTGACTGCAGTATAAACACAGATGGCAGGGGTGGGAACTGCCAGCACAGAGAAATATTTTTTCCCCAAGTTGTTTCACCTGCTCCAAAAAGAGGACAGCAGGAAAGCAGCCCATGGACCTGGTGTGTCCATTCCCTTCCCTGCCATTCCCACAGTAACTGTGGGTGACTCTGTTGCATAATTTGTTTATTTTGGGTCTGCAGCTCAGCCAGAGCAGGGTGTGTTGGTGTGAAGCTGAGGGACATACCTGGAGCCAAAGAAGCAGGAGAGCACCCTCCAAAACACCTCAGCACCCAGACCTCCTGGGGGTTCCTGTGGGATAAAGGGAGCTGCAGCCTTCAGACCTGCCCTGCTAAACAAAACAGGGTCAAGAATCAAACCCCAACACCAGATCAGCACCTTCTGCCTGGGACTATCCCCTCCTAAGGGACACTTGGTTTGGAGAGATCCACATCAGGATTCCCAAGCAGGTACCTGGATGTGGTATAAAAACTGATCTGTAGCCAGATGTTTGAGCAAAAATGAACACAGAGAAGAGAGTGTGAGCTCACCCATGGCTGCTGGAGATGGGTGATGCTCCAGGGGAAAAGCAGGAGCCAGGAACACAGACATGGTTTGGGAACAGAGAGGGGGTTTTGGGAACACAGACATAGTTTGGGGAACACAGATGTGGTTTTGGAGCACAGAGGGGGTTTTGGGAACACAGAGGGGGTTTTAGGAACACAGAGGGGGTTTTGGTACCCCCTGCAGCAGTGACACCTGCTCAGGCTTTGGCCAAGTCACTTCAGCACTTTGCTTTCCAGAGGTAAAATGGAGAAAATAAAACACTTCCTTCTCACACAGGGCAGCCATTAGGAAAAATGTAACTATTATTATGAGGCTGAATACTACTGAGCTTGAAAGAGTGTCATTATTTTAAAGACTTATTTCTCAAGGCTAAAATGGGATTTCAGAAATATTAGTATGGAAAGGAAAAGAGGCCCTGTATGCCATTATTTCTGTGCACTTCCCAGCTTGGGGTGATGCCAAGTGGACCTCCCAAAAGCAGTGCCCTGGCACACAGCACTTCCCTGTCACTACAGGGGAGCTCACACTCAGCAGCTGCTGCTCGCTGCAGACATCCACACAAATTGCAATTCTGGCTTGCAAAAGATGGAAATAAATGCAAATAACAATACAATGCCATGTGCCAGTGTGAACTCCCTCTCAGGCTTTTAGAAACCAGCAGAGAAAAATCAGGAGGACACCCTGCACTCAGGTGGGTCGCTCACAGACCAAAAATAATCAGCAGCACAGTCCAAGGAGAGCAAGCTCCAAAAGCAGCTTCTCCTCAGGTCTCTGGTGGAATTCTGGGCAAAAAGTTTGGCAGAATAGATCCTTGCCAGGCCTTAGTCACTGCTGTGATCCCACTCCATCCTCAGGAATACAAATACCCAAACACTATTTCATGAAGAAAGAACCAAGTGCCAAGTCTTAAACTGTGACATATTTCATTTCATTAGGTGGGATGGATTTACTTGGGGGTTTTGTGGGTTTTCTGGTGAACCATGACAGAAATTCATCCAAATGAAAAATAGACAAAATACAACCAGCCCTGCTTTAAAGTTAGTTGGCTGCTTGTTCACCTCAAAAGGTTATACAGCAACTGAAACAAGGACCTTTTTACACAATGAGTCATTTTAATTAAGGATATTCATTCCAGCACTCTCCTTGAAGTAATTTTTTTTCTTTTTTACCACTAAGAAATGCACTTCATTTAGCAGCAACAGCTGGGTGACAGCCTTTCTCCAGCACTTCCCATCCAGGACATTGGTGATCATGCATTGGAGACAAATTTGGTGAACAGCAGCTGCTCAGGAGGCCATGGGGAGATGGCAAATTTGGTCTTGCCAGCCATAAATCACCTTTTACATCTGCTCCACAGACACCTTTCCTAGAGTCAAACTTGGTTAATTTGTGGCTGCAATAAGAATCTCTGATTTTTTGTTGTTTCTGTTGTGAGTCTGGTCCTGCCCATACACATCTGAGGAGGGATGGAGGATCCCTGGAAAACCTCCCTGACCATTCCTGAGGCAGGGAGTAAAGCAGGGGACCAAGCAGCTGTCCTGAACCCTAGATTAACCAATATCAGGGGGTTTGGAGCATCTGGGGAAGAAAATGAGAAAAGGTAAAGATTAGTGACAGGTAACAAGTAGAAATATCAACAGTGAATGACAGGGAAGCCCTTTAAAAGTAAAAAAACCATCATCATCACACCTCCAAAATTCAGGGAAAGCACAAAGGACCAGAGAACACTGATTCCTTGAAAGCACTCCACCATCCAGCTGCTGTAGGGCAAAGATTTTTCCCAAACCAGGAATTTCCAGGAAAGATGAACATTAAATGACATTTTAGAATTGTTTTCATAGAAAACAAGATATTCAGACTTAGGAGAGATGCTGATTTGGGGTTGGATGACGTAATTTTATGCCATTTTAGTGTAGTCTTTCCAAATATCTCCATGAAATTTCTTCTTATTCTTTTTCTGAGTGCAGGCAGTCAGCTCCCAGGTCAGCAGACAGGAGCAGCATGGCATCAAGAGCTGCTGTTGACAGGGACAGAGGGAGCAGTTAAAGGCTTTAATTTGTTGTGAATAAAAATAAAAACAAGCCTTGATGAGAAAATAAATGTCTTTTAATATTTTTTTCAGTGCTGACCTCCTCTCCTGTGCTAATGCCCGTGGCACTCAGCCTCCATGGGGGCTCTGCCAGGCTCTGCCAGCCTGGGGTGATGCTAATGCTGCTCCTTGCCTGGAACAGGGAAAGGGCTCTGCAGCTTGTGTTGATTGAATCTGCTCAAGAGACCCCAGAGTTTAGCAATTCTCAACCCAGTGGGCAGGGAACTATTCCCAGAGTGGAGCAAAAATACACCTGAATTCCCAGAGGGCTCTGAATAGTCACAGATCAAAGCAAGGCTGAATTACATCCCCAGCCACAGCAGAGAAGTGATTTTGAGCTAAGCAAACAAACCCCCCACGTTTATAGCAAAGCCATATGGGCAGAAAATTTGCTCCTCTAGCACTTGAGAGCACTAAAATTAAAATTCTGCCCTAATGCACCAGAGAACCCAGACATGCCTCTCCAGCCTGAGCTGCCCAGTTTGAGTAGTTTTGAGGCAAGAAACATGGTGTTTTCATGGCAGCATAACTGCTGGGCAATGGCAATCTTGCTGCTAAATCCTAGTGCAGTGAAGGCAGCTGGAGAAGGTTTCCTCTCCTGCTTTGTCAGTAAAACACCAGTATCTTATTTCAAATAATAGAGGCCTTTAAGACAGATATTGCCATTCTGCAAAGGAAAGTCTGGTTTTATCAGTGCTGAAGGCAACCCTGCAGAGCAACTGCTTGTTAAGGTGCAGCACAAAGATGGAAGAATAAGATGATTTTCAGAGTTAAAGCAACACTGCTCACTTAGAAAGCCCAGCACCAAATACCTTCCTACCTGTGAGTTTCCTTCTCCCAACCCAATTCCCATTACTCCCTTGCTTTTGCTATCATTGAAGGCAATATTAATGATATGAAGACTAATGCAGGATGCATTTCAAGCCCAAACTCCCCAAAACAGAGTCCCAGCATTGGTAATGATGATAAAGGTGAATTTACCCTGCACAGAAATTATCCATAGTAGGGCATTAGAATTTCAAGGCTTCAACTCTCTGGACAATATAGGAAAAATATTAATTTGTAAGTTAACATATCAGGAAATGGCACTCTGCTCACATAACAGTCATGGCCACAAACTAAAATGCCAATACTTCCAGGTAGTAAAAGACTATTTGAAAACAGCTGCAGAAAGCACTTATTTGAACCATTCCTCTCAAAGTATTTTTTCCTTCTATGGAAATAATTTTGCCTCAGATGGCAATGCCTTCTACCAGACAATTGCATTTCAAGGTTTTTGGGAGCTGAGAGAGGCACCAGCCCTTCTCCCACCCCCTCTGCACAGCCAGGGCTCTACAGGGGCACTGAGACCAGGGGGGAAATGTTGGGTTTCACCAGCCCAGAGGAGACTCCAGAGGGCACAAGCCCCAAGAAAAGTGTTGGGGGAGAGGACAGTTGAACAGGGAAGTTTTACAAATGTGAATGCCCAGCAGAAGGTTCTCTAGAAATGACAGCAAGTTTTGATAGAGAAGAACAAAAATGTCTGAAAATAAAGATTGCTGAGCTGGTGGTCACTGGACAAAGGGTGAGATGAGTAGGAAAGAGATTTTATGGCTAAGAGCAAAGCATAAGTTGGCTACAATCAAAAGCATGTTTTTACCAAGTAAAGATAAATCTCAAAAAAGCATAGGCAACAGAAAACATGTTTTTACCAAGTAAGAAGAATTTTCTACTACAGAAAAACAAGTTTTAAGCTTAAAATATAACATCCTAACTCCTGTGATTGGTTAGTTACTGCCATAATCTGGTAATATCAGTAGTTATGATGGGCTGTAGGTAATGGTAAAGGGATTGTGTGTGATGTGATTGGTTGTTATGTATTCAGATATTCAGCAAAGAAGAATATCTAATGTATAATAAAATATCCAGTGCACTGTAAGCAGCACAGAGGGGGCTGCTTAGGCTGGAGCTGGCAGCTCCCAGGTGGGCTCTGCACCCACAGCCCAAGCTTGCTGGGACTTCTCTGCAATAACCACATTTTGGAAGAGTCCCTGGGCTCCCACCTCTCTCATCTCAGCTCTTACAAAGAGGGCCCAGGGACACACCAGAAGTGCCCTCAATTTTGGGGAGGACCCAGAGACCTGGGCTGGGTGGGGATGAGCAGAGACAACGCAGAGGGACTTTGGGCACCCAGCAATTCACAGCATCCCCCTCAGAGCAGCCAGGGACCCCCTGTTCCCACCCCCTGTTCCCACAGAGACCTGGCAGCACCTTGTGGCACCCTGGGCCATTCCCATGGTGCTGAACACAGAGCAGGCCTGAGGAAAGGGAACCCTGGCATCCACCAAACCCCTCCAGTGCTGCCATTGCCCTCCCACACTCCTCCAGCTCCCCACCTCCCCCAGAGAAAAGCTTTTCTCCTCACCCCATTTCTGCTGAGTTAACAATGACACTCAGTGGTCAGGAGGATTCCCTGCAGTCTCCACACATGCTCCAGCATCCAACAGTTAATATTCATGATATATTGCCCACAGCAAATGTCTTCTGTGAGCTTCAGGATCCCAAGACTGGACCAAAGTGATACAGAAAGATCATGGAAGGACAGGCTTAAGAAAGAGGTGAAACCAAACCATAATCTCTTTTCCAATTTGTGCAGTGACCTGGGAAAAATTTTCCATCAATCCACATCCAGGCTATTAAAAAAAAGCAGACCAGAGGAGGCAAAGGCATCTCTAGATGAAATTATGAAACAGAGAACATAGTGAGTCCTACTGCTACCCCAGAGCTCCAGCCCACAAGTGAAGTTAAACTAACGTGGAATTTCTGCTTTGTCCTCCTCTTCCACACCCAAGGATGGATGAAAAAAAAAACAATTGCACAGCTCCAAGCTCTGGAGCTTGGCTCTGTTGCCTCCTTGCCACGATAGAATTTCTGCCTGTGCTCCACATCCAGTAAATCACAGTGTGATGTACGACCAGGGGAGGATTAAAAGAAAATTCTGTTGTTTGTGGGCAAATACGTGGTGAATTATTCAGGTCCATTTTCAAAGAGCATTTAATCAGCAGTTTGAAGGATTCCTCCACGTCTTCAGCAGTACAAATCACACTGGGGTGATGCCTTGCAGTTTTGACCTAGACACAAAAGAGATTTGCAATGAATTAAGAGTTTGATTTACAACGTTCCTGTGCTGAAAGAAAAAACAAGCAATTAATTATCCCACTTCAGCACTGTAAATTATGTATATCCCAGATTCTGTTTCTCAAAATAATTCTCCACCTCCCTAAAGTGCTGTGCTTATTATTTTTCAGGAAAGAGTTTGACACCTTTTTTTTTTTTTTCAATATATCTGGGCTACATCTTAGGCAAATGCACAAAAAAAGCAAGAATTATTCTCTTAAATTATTTTGCAATGTAAAGCACACACAATTTTAAGTGTATTCATACATTGACAGAATATTAAACCATGTATTTTACTCATTCTAACAATAATAATTCTGTTCAGTCAAGATTGCTCGCTGCCCTTTGGACTAGAACAGTAACACACCAGAAAGAAAAAGGTGTGTTACTGTTTATTTGCCAAGAGAATTCGTTGCAATCTTACCAGGGTTCTGGTTTTTCTTTTACCATTGTGACATAACTGTGTTTTCCATCAATCCAGTGAGAGCACCACTAAGATATACCTTATTATTAAACATTATTACAGGTGCCAAGTTGAGCATTTAAAAGACAGGAAATGCAAATATTCCTGTTTGGCTGCCAGCATGCTAACCTGCAGTAGGATATTAACTTTATAATAAGTTCTGCCCCCTAGTTCTCGATATTTTATGCTCAGAACTATTCCCACTGGGCACAGTTTAGGCTCCCCAAAGACACCCCTGGCAATGCTCACAGGAGTGTCCAGGGTCTCCCCCAGCTGCTGGGAGTATTTGGGAATGCCCACCATGGACTGTGGCTGCAGGAAAATCAACTCACAGACACCAGAATATCCAACAGAGTGATTATTTAAAATAAAGAACTGAAAACCATTTGAGAAAGCCATCACTTAGGCAGCTTTCCCAGCAAAAGTCAGTACAATCTGGAGGGGAACTGGACTGGCCAGACTGTGATGAAGCATCCCCAGGCAGGGACAGCCCCTGTGCCTTCCAGCCCGTGGTGTCAGAACCCAGGCTGTCTCTGTGACAGCCCTGGATGATCCCAGCTCCAGCCTGGGGATCCAAAGCCCTGGCAGGGGGGTCAGAGACCCTGGCAGCAGCCAGGAACTCCTCAGCTTTGAGTTTGACCCGTGGAACAAATTATCACTTTTGAATGAAGAACTAGAGGTCACAAAAGTTTAGCTGGCATGATAGTAGTAGTTGTAGAGTGAAAAGGGAAATTTTGGGGATTTTTACCATGGGGGCTTAGGGGGTAAGATGGAGGGACTTGGGCATTGTTCTGTCCTCCTTCCTTCTTCCTAACCCCATCTCCTTGGTGATGTTGGCACTTGGGGATTGGATTGGAGTAGAATGGAACTGTCTAACACAGGTGATGGGCATTGGATATTATAGGTATTTACATAACTGTAAATAACTAACAGGTAATTTGTAGTATAAAAACAGCACCTGCCCCTGGGGCAGGGTGTGTGCCTGGGGCTGCCCTGCTGAACAGACCTGGGCAGGACAGACAGAAAATATCTTAGCTAAGAAAAAATAAAGCAACCTTGAGAGCATCAGCTGAAGACTTCTGACTCCTTCTTTGACAGCTGGGTTGGGAAAAAGAGACTTTTATACATCTTGGGGTCATCTGCACCAGAGGAGGCTCTGAGATGTGCTAAGAGCTCCAGGACACTCAGATACACCTCAGGACAGAATTCTTGCAGCATTCAAGGCTGAGGTTGAAGCAGTCTCATGGGGGTTGCACTTACTCAGAATAA
This sequence comes from Sitta europaea, assembly GCA_013400255.1. Classification (NCBI taxonomy): domain Eukaryota; kingdom Metazoa; phylum Chordata; class Aves; order Passeriformes; family Sittidae; genus Sitta; species Sitta europaea. The sequence continues at coordinate 263,355 of VXBS01003789.1, read as the reverse complement.
ACGAGCACAGTTCAGCACTGATGAGCAAATTGCACTGGGCCTTTCTAGTGCTAAAAGGCATTTCATAATTAGCTCCATCTCTTTAAGATGAATAGCAGCCTAGAAAATAACATCCTTAAGCCATGCCCTTCCTCCTTGTTTACCATTCCAATGATGGAAGGATAAATTAAAATGCTGCAGCATAAAGAAGCATGACAGAAACCGAAGATTCTGTCTCCCATAAAAATTTAATCAAACTCCCTGAGAAAAAAAAAAAAAGAAAAGAAATTCTGATTATTAAACTGATACTTGAATTACAATTCAGAAGGACTCCAGCTGCCAAAAAAAGAAAACTCAGTCTTGCAAAGCCCTGACACATTAACATAAATCCCTGCCAGATTAATCAGCTCAGAAAGCCATCAAAGTGACCCAAAATGTGACTTTTGCCCAGAGAACTCAGCTCCCCTTGTAGGACTCCTGCAGGATTGACAGCAGTCAGGAATTCAGCTTGGGGAGGAACTCAGCTTTGGACAAAGGCTCAGGGTTGGAATGCACTGCACAGGAGCCCCAGAGACACAGGACACATCAGGGAGGTCACTTTATTTACAGGGCAAGTGCTGAGCATTTAACCTCACACCAAGAGCATCCCAAGCAGGTAATTAGAGGCCAACTCATTAATTCTTCTTTTCCCCATCCTCAACCTGCAGCTGCTACACAACAGTGATCACACTCTGACTTTATTCAAACCTTCAATAAACAGTTAACCAAGAAGTCTATTTAGTAAGTAATAGCTGTTGTTAATATTTATGGTAACTCCTTCTGCATGTGGCTGGGGAAATTATTCACTTACCAAGGCCTGGGGGGGCTGCTGGGAAGCAAATGAAGGTCAGTCAGAGATTAAACTTGCTCCAGCTTGAGTAACCCAACAAATGCCTGGTTCTAGTGCAGGTGTTCCACAATGAACCCACACCTCAGCCAGGTGGCTACAACCAAAAAACTGCCAGAACAAGAGAAGCAGGAATTCTCCTGAGTGTCCTGATCTCTTCCCCACCAGCCCTGATGCACAAGGAGCTTTTATCCACAGGCCAGGCACTCCATGGAGTCATCAACCAGGATATGGGGGAAATTCTCTCCTTTCCAGCAGCCACACTCAAAGGCCATGTTCATGCTCTGAAAATACATCAATTTAATCCTCTCCCTTCTGAATTCTTCTGAAAACTGGACCTTGGGATTTTGCATAACATCTGAGTGAGAATAAAGGAGAAGTAGAAAATAGAGACCATCAAAATAAGATCTCCAGGTGCTGCAGAGGTAAGAAAGGCAAACTGTGTAGCAGGATAATAAAAAGAATCTATTCCTGCCTTTTCAACTGTATAAAACAAAGCATTTCACAACAGTGATAAACATTATAATCTGTTTACAGCAGAGAGACTGAGGCACAGCAAAGAATTTATCCAAAACCCCACAAACAAGTAAGAGCATCAGGAATTGCACCACATCCAGCCCTGCATCACCCAAGGACATCCAGGAGCTCACAGGTGACTGGGGAAATTGAAACACAGGCAGTGAAGAGGCACAACAGGAGATTTGAATTGTTCACTTACCCTATAAGACTTTCACTTCTCCAGGATTTCAATAACTGCAGAACACATCTTCATCAAGCTTATTCAGAAGGGGATGAATCAAGTCCCAGGAGTGGCTTTTATCCTGCCCTCATTTTTGGGACAAGCTACCTGAGCACTCACACTGATGCAGACACTGACTCTGCAAGGGTTGGAACTTCTCTGGCAGAGTTGGGTGCCAGAGCTCTGTGGTTTTCTCTCTGCAATGATCATACCAAGACAATGACTACACCTCTGAAAGCCATGGTTATTGAGACAGAGAACTGGGCAAGGGTTTGTCCCAATTTTAACTCTCAGATCCAACTTTCTTACTTTTTCATGTGAGATTTCGTTCCTATAGAAGGAAAAAAAAAATCTAATTTTTCTGCTTTCTATCAACCAAGGTCACTTTTTGAAATAAAGCATTTGAAAAGAGACCATTTTCAGTGAAACCTTACTAAAATTTGTGTTCAGNCTCCTTTTTGGACATAAACCTCTGGTGTTTGTGGATTCATTTTCCTGACACTTTTTAAAATAAAAACACCAGCAGCCCAAATCCAGGTGAGTCTGCACCACGTGCAATGTACTGGAAGGAAGGAGGGACAAAGATGGAGGCAGGACATCAGCTGCCTGAGGCCAGAGGACATCCTTAGCTGCAAAGAAACTTCACCAACTCCTTCTCCATAGGCAACAATCTGCCCTTCAGCCTCTCTTTTCAGTGCAACAGGGACATTTAAACAACAAAAAACATAAAAAATACACACACAAGGCCCCCTAACAATTAAAATCTCTTTGTTTTGTCGTGCAAACACAGAGCTCTGTGGAGCACTGCAGGATTGCACCTCTCCTTAGTCCCATCACCCTGGGGCAGGTCAGGAGTGTCCCAGTGCCAGCCAGTGTCACCAGGAGCCAGGGACAGTGCCACCCTCCCAAACCCTCATCTCAGCATCACTGAGCCTCAGCTGCTCCAAAATGCAAGCAGCACAGAGCCTGTGAACTGCCTTGGTACAAAGATGATTTCAAGACTTTTCTGAACTGCCCAAGGCTGCTGTCATGCCTAGAAACACAGGAAGCTCTGTAAAGAATCACTCCACTTTTTCCTTGTGATGCCTTAAATTTTAGCTTTTTTATTTTTAGGTTCTGGGCTGTTTTGGTGGGTAGTTTTAGGTTTCATATTANACTGGAAGGAAGGAGGGACAAAGATGGAGGCAGGACATCAGCTGCCTGAGGCCAGAGGACATCCTTAGCTGCAAAGAAACTTCACCAACTCCTTCTCCATAGGCAACAATCTGCCCTTCAGCCTCTCTTTTCAGTGCAACAGGGACATTTAAACAACAAAAAACATAAAAAATACACACACAAGGCCCCCTAACAATTAAAATCTCTTTGTTTTGTCGTGCAAACACAGAGCTCTGTGGAGCACTGCAGGATTGCACCTCTCCTTAGTCCCATCACCCTGGGGCAGGTCAGGAGTGTCCCAGTGCCAGCCAGTGTCACCAGGAGCCAGGGACAGTGCCACCCTCCCAAACCCTCATCTCAGCATCACTGAGCCTCAGCTGCTCCAAAATGCAAGCAGCACAGAGCCTGTGAACTGCCTTGGTACAAAGATGATTTCAAGACTTTTCTGAACTGCCCAAGGCTGCTGTCATGCCTAGAAACACAGGAAGCTCTGTAAAGAATCACTCCACTTTTTCCTTGTGATGCCTTAAATTTTAGCTTTTTTATTTTTAGGTTCTGGGCTGTTTTGGTGGGTAGTTTTAGGTTTCATATTAAGTGCTACTAAGCTCTCTTCAAAGAGCAGACAGACAAACCAATTCCTTCTCTAGTTTGATACCAAGGACAACTTTCAGGCCCAAGAACAAAACCAACGGTGAAGTGAGAAAAAAACCTAAAGAGAATGGAACATCATAACCTGAAACTATAATTGGACAATTAACTCCAATATGCTGATGGACCAGAACTTCTAAAAGTGGGAGACCTGGTGGCCAGTTGGCCATTTTGTGACCATTTTGGGTTCATCCTGGATGTGGATGCACTTCCCAGGTGTACCCATTGAAGCTTTTTAATAAATCCCTGCTTTATCCCTGAGCTCTGCCTGCTCTCTGTTCCAGGGCAGAAGGCATCACCTGGGATCTGTTGATCAGGCTGCTAAAGGCCAGTGAAGGAAACAGCTGTTCACACAGCTGGCTGCAGCTGCAGCTCCTGCCTGGGTGATTCTCTCACTGGGCAGGGAGGTGTGGTCCAGGCTGACCCAAGCTCAGCAGCAGACTCAGCCAGCTGCCACAAACCTTTCCCAGCTCAGCTCCCTCCAGACCCTGGCAGCCCCCCCAGGATTTGGCCAGATCTGTGCTGAGCATTCCTGGACACCTTTTCCCTGTCACACGAGATTTATGCTGAATTCTTTTACAATTTGCAGAAAAAATCCTGAGTGGAATTGTAGGAATTTGAGGCTACAAATATAATTTGAGTTAAAGTTCAGTGGGAAGCCAACCTGGATGCAGTTTTAGGGCCAAAACAGCAACTTTTGCTGTGGAGCAACTACTGAGCCCAGAAAGACTTAAATACAGCTAAGCTTCCTCACTCCTCCAAACCTGCAAAGTAAATAAGTAACAGATTTTCTAGGCTGAGGCATCTCCTGTTATCAGCCTGGGGGGATTTTATATCCACGAGTTAAGCCATAAGAAGACATGCTTATGTAACAGAACAGTTTACAGGGCACCAAAAAGCTCCAGGCACTGCTTTAATGCCTCATAAACTTCCAGGCTTTGGGGCATCAGTATTTACACTCCCCCCCCTTCGTTACCTCCAAGATTTCCTGGGATTTTAGCATAACATCATTGCATTTTATTTTTAAAAATATCAAAATCTAATTTCCTGCCCTGTTGGCATGTGACTTCATTGCCCTGTCCAAATTAACAAGTAATCAAGTGTCATGCTCCTGTTCACTGCCTTTGTCATCTACATGAAGCTTCTTTTGTTAAAAAAGGGCTGAAAACAACAGCGACCCAGCAGCTGCTACAGGGCAAACCTCGGGATGTGCCCTCACCAGCCTGGGGCGTTCTGTCCTTTCATTGATTCAGACAGGCAGAAAGCACAAGGCAGAGCTGGTGCAGCTCCTCCTGGCTCCCAGGGCGTCTCCCAAGACATCTCACAAAGCATTTTTGTTCCTAGGTTGGGCTGCATTTGGAAACAATGTGCTTTCAAATGATGTTTTGGCTCTGAAACGTACCCTGGTAAAATTGAGTTGTGTAATAAGGGCTTCTGTAGCTGCACAATGGCCAAGAAGCACAGCTGGATTGAGCCTTTAGGGTATTTGGTCTCTGCAGTGGCTCACTCTTTGACCTCTCCCCAGCCACTTTTCTCTCTCCATCCCACAGCTCTCACGCTCTACAGAGATAACACCAAAATAACAGATCTGGAGCTTTTCTTGGCCATCATGCAGCCAGGGATGAGCAAGGGGCACCTGCCCTGCTCCCCGAGGCACCAAGCCCAGCCCAGCTCTGGGTTTGCAAACCCACAGCAGTCATTTGGGGAAGGGCTAAATGCCACCACAAAAATCATCTGCTACTCATCCAAAACCAAAACAAATTGGTCTCGCTAGGGCCAGGACATCTCACCCTTGAATTGCCTCCAGGCAAGATCAGCAGCAGATAAACCAGTGTCAGGCTTTATAAATGTCACAGAACTGGCCCAAAACTGCCTCTGCCTTCACTGATTCGAAGGGAGGAGAGGCTGTTGTGCTCATCTGCCTTCTCCTCCCGTGTTACACAAGCCCAGGGAGCTCACCAGGATATACTCCAGGTGGAAACTGTCAAGAATAAACCATTTGTGACTCCAAAAAGCACATTTTTCCAAGCTGCCTTCCTTTGGAAAAGACTGTTTTATTCATAGAAGTTCAGCATTCTTTTTGTATCTCCCGGGAGAGTTTCAAAATCCAGCATTTAATGCTGATGGGAGAGAAGAAAGTCAGGATTTTTAATCATGTATTGGCTAAAGAGCACAAACAATGAGCTACTAAAACACCTGTGGCTTTGGGATATTCCCTGCAGCTGGGGGTTTAAGGGTTGCAATTGGAGTGGTACAGCTGGCAAGGAAACCTGCAATATGACTGGGAAAGCAGGACTAGATCAGGAACAAGTCAGGGTGGATCTCCATGATGAGATGGGATAATCCACGGCTAGACACTGGAGAAGCACCCAGGAAGGAAAAAACACAAACAAAAAACCAAACCAACCAACCAAACAAAAATAAATCTGAACAGGTTCCTCACAGGAATGGGCAGGAACTGATGCCCAGGAAGTTGCACCTGAAGATGAGGAAGAAACTTCTCCCCTGAGCAGGTTGTCCAGCAAGGACATGGGGGGTGGAACAGAGGAGCTCAGGGGGCCTTTCCAACCTTTCCCATCCTGTGAAATCCTTCCTGCTGCTCCTCAGGCTTCCTCTGCCACCCCTCTCCAGGTTTCTCTTGCTGGCACTGCCATCAAACAAGGAGTGGGATGGATTAAGGTTCCCCTTCCCCAGAAACTTTAGATTAAAGCCCTCTGGTGATGTTAAAAATAAAAGTATGTGCCTGCTTTTAAGTGAAAACCACGACAAAATTGTGCAGAGTATTTATTTTTCAGAGTCAGAAACCAACCAAAATTACCTTTCTTATAAATGAACATGACTCATGCAGGCGTCTTTGGCCAAGTGGTGGATTTCTTTCCAGTAATTTAATAGCTGAAAGAGTTTATCATGAAAACAACAAGCCACCATCATTAATATTCACACAGAGAAACCAGAGAGGTTTTACAAAATCTACTTGCAGTTGACATTTCTCCCTGCTCCAAGCAGCGAGCACGCATTCCATGGGACTGTTTGTTCCTGGAAAATGCAGCCCCAGCTCAACTCCATCTATCAGTGTGTCTAGAACAAACATTTTGTACTTACAAACAGTGTCTTAATTGACTAAATGAAAAAAGCAGAACATTTGCTCCACATAACTAATGGGGATGTATTTCCTTTGTCTCCTGCCATGTTGCTAAGTGTATACATTAGGATAAGAAAAAATACTTGAGCAGAGCAAGAAATCCCATGAGCCAGAAGTGGTGGGTACAGTTTTCATGCCTGGATCTCTCTGCAGGTCCTGATGAAAACTGGCATTTTTCTGGTGTGAAGAGCAGAATCTGTGTCCAGACAGACACATGCTGGGAATGAGAACTCTGTCACCTGGCTCGTGGGACTCTGCAAACTGAGGGATAATTTAATGCATATCTTTGGCTTCCTGCATAATCCTTAACCCCTTAACATTTTTGTCATGCAAACCACAGCGTGAAGCATATTTCTGTATTAATGCTCCAAATCTCTTTAATGCCCTAAGCAAGTCTATGAAAATCTTCTTTAATTCAAATTTTTTTTTCAGAGACTGTGAATGAGTTTCCAATGATGAGGGAGAAATAATTTCTTTTCTCACCACACCAGAATCCCTGAGTAGCTCCTATTTACTCACATCTCCCAGCAGAAGCCAAGGATGTTTGAATTAGTTTTTTTGAGGAATTAACAGAAGATACAAAGCATCATTATTAATTAAAGTTCAGCAGCCTGGAAATTAACTTCAGATTTCCCATATAAAAATGTTAATTCCCAAAGACACCATCCTCAGTCCTGACCTGGCTTCTCTACACCAAAATGACCAAGGGTGGAAGCACTTACACTGTGCACTTTAAAAGTGAATATTTGTGCTGAAGGGAAGTCCCAGGCAGTCAGGAACACAAACCAAAGACAGGGACCAGGCTGCACAGAACCTTTTCTCTTCCTCCTGCCACCTTGCACCTTGTTTTCCTCCCTGCCACACCCCCAATTCCCACATTAATTATGTCAGAGTGACCCAGACCCCTCTGTTTCCTGCCACTCTCCCTTTTTTACACACATACAGGAGGCACTCTGCAGCCACTTGGTGCCCCTCTCTGCTATGTCAAACGTTCCCATAATTTATAAATCCATTCAAAGTGCATCCTCTCCTGTGTTTATGTTGAAGCACCAGAGCTGCCAAATCCACAGAGGACCACGGTGTCCAAACTAGCAGCTATTTTGGCAGCGTGTAGAGCCCCATGTGATGTATCCAGCACCACAGCAAAAGCTCCAGCAGCTCTTTCTGATCCTTTTGAAGTGGAACAGGAGGTGTTTTTCTTAAGTGCAAAGCATTTAATATTGCAGCAGCCGCTAAACTCATTAAGGCAGCCCAGACAATGATCACATCATTACCATAATTCCATTTAAAGCACTTGCCTCTTTTAAGAGGACCCACACAGCACAATCATTACAATGTTTTTCTGGCAGTTAGCACCCTTGTTTGTGGAGGGAGTGAGAAGGGAACTGAAACATCCTCATTTTTCTTTGATTAAGAGCTCAATTAGGAAATAAAAGATATACTGATGTCACCACAATATTCCAATTTTCCACTGAAGACCACAGAAACACCATTGGACTTCAAAAGATGAGCAAATGGAGCCCCTTGCTTGTGAGCCAGCAGCAATATAAACTTTACTAATCACTTCTGTCCTGTTCAGAATAAAATCCACATTTCTTATGACCAGAGGGTGTTTTGCACAGGCAGTAAGAGAACACTGAAATGGCTTTTACAGAATGCAAATGCACTGCCTGAGAATTCCTCACCACCTCTCACAAGCCTGCATGCCTGCAGGAAGGCACAACGTTCCCAAAGAGCAGCATGGAGAGGAAATATATTGTGAAAATCCCATTATAGAGCCCTGAGCAGAAGGGGCAGGAAGCCACCCCCGACTGCTGCTGCCCAGCCAGCAGCTGCAGGGAAGAAATTGCTGTGCAGGTGATGAGAGACAGACCTTTTGTGACAGTCTGCCAGCAGGGCAAAGCCTGCCAGGTGTGAAAATGCCCCTCAGAGAACAGGCTGCTGGTCAGATATCCAGCATCAGCTGGAATGAGCCTCACACTCATTTCTAAAAGACACTTTTTCCAGGAAGAACTGTGTGCTCCCACATTTCAAAGCTGCCAGAGGAAGGCTATAGATGGACAACTCCATGTCAGTGGGAAAAAGTGAGTTTCCACAACACCCTACATGGGAAAAAGTGAGTTTCCACAACACCCTACCTTGCCACCCAATTCATGGAGTGAAACCACAAGGCAGCAGGGTTTAAACAAAGAAAGAGGAAATATTTTCTACCCACACTTGTGGAATTAAAGAGGGGAAGGGTCTGGTGTGGGGAGGCCAAAAGCCAGTGAGGAGCCAACACTGCCCTTGCCCACATCTGCCCCTCTCTGGTGGTCCCTGCTCCAGGGGATTTTTCACTCTTGATGGACACAAGAGCAGTAGCAGCTGGCCATGATTTCCTCAAGATCCTCCAGCAGCAAATCCAGCGAAAAAACTTGAACTTTATGAATAAAAGATCTCCCAATTTTCAATCTTCTTGATTGGTTTCACACCAGGGATTTTTTCCTTTCCTCTCATATGAGAGTCAGAGCAGGAATTGAAGGCTCCAGGTAGAGATAACAGAGCTCAAATCAGCTCTGCTCAGGGACAGAGGAAAAGCTGACACTGCCCTGTGAATATCTGGAGTGCACATCCTGGGTTTGGAGTGACACCAGGAGCTGGAGCAAGTCTCCATCACGTGTACATGGTTAAATTTCCCTGATTTCAAATTCAGGAGCAGGCTGACACAGGAGCCCCAGAAAATGTCATGGGAAGAAATCCAATTATTGTGCAGGGCAGGCACTGGGAACAGCATGAGTGAAGAGCTAAGGAAGAAATGCAGTGTCCTAAAATCAAGAGAAAGCAAAAATTTTTTAAATTATCTATACTGTTAGAGGAAACAAGTATTTCAAAAGTTAGAAATCACAGAATGGCTGGGGTTGGAAGGGACACCTTTCACTAGACCAGGTTGTTCCAAGCCCCACCCAGCCTGACCTTGGGCACTTCCAGGGATGGGGTTTTGTTTTTGCACTGGACCTGCAGCTCCTGGCTCAGGGTTCTCCTTACTCCACTCCAGAGAATCCAGAGGTGAATGAGTCTCCACCTTTTGTGCCCTCTGCTGCAGCAAACTCCTCCTGAGGTTTTCCCCCAGCTGGGGGAATTTGTAACACCACCAACCTTTGTAGATACCTGGAAGTCTACTGAAATGCTGGACTCACACCTTTTCCCCCTCCACAGATCCTATAATTGGGTTTTCCTCAACTGTTGTTTATATTTACAAACCTTGAATTTCTGAAATCTTTGTTTGCTTTAGCAAGGCACTCAAAATTAACCAAGGGAACAATCAAAAAGGCTGATATGTGCAAAGAGAATGACCATAAGGAGTTGATTTTTTTTATAAAAAAAAGACTAAAATGTACCATTTTTCTGGCCATTGTGACAACATCTTCTTTCAAGGAGGAGATTCACAATTAATGGTCAGAACACTTTGGTATTGTACATTCTGGTTCTCTTTCCTCTGGGCTGCAAGCCTGGATAGCTTCAGAGGGAGAAAGTGAAAATCATGGCAACAAGTCATCTGTCCTGGGTGTGCTGCTTCCTGCCCCTGCCAGCAGCTGGGAGCATCTGCTGCCAGAGGAAATTCTTTTGTAATTTCTTATTTATTTCAATTTTTTTTTTATGAATCAGAACCTCTGAGCTCCTTCCAGAACACAAGAATTTCTGTTTTGCAACACTTCTCACTGGAAAGCCTCTCCCCCCCTTCCCATCCCTCCATTGCAGCTGTAAATTTAAGTTTGTATTTAGTCATAATGGGACTGTCAGCAACAGTGAAAGCCAGGCTGTGCTGGATCATCTGCAGACTTAACAAAAAAAAAAAAAAAATAAGAATTGTTGATACCTCTCCATACCCTCTAGTAAGATATTTTTATACTAAAACAACTCAAGAACCAAACAAACACTGCAAGCAGCTCAGGCACCAGGGAAATGTGGGAGTTTGCTGCCTCATTATGATTAAATGAACACTTATACAGCAACCATGATGTGCATCAGTGTCAGCAGCAACAGGGGGAGTTCAGGGGAATCACGATGTGCTGCAAAAAAAAATTTAAAAATTAATGTTGTCTTGGATGAGGAACTTGCAAAAGGAGTTCAGGGCACTTTACAGGTGCATTCCCACATCCCAGGGCTCTCTGTCCTACCCTAAACCAGGCCCTTGGTCTTCCCCCAGAGCCTGAACTGCAGTTTTCCAGGAGAAAAGCACACAGAGAATCTGGAGTTTCTGCCCAAAGGGACAGAGCATTTCTCCTCATTCTGGGGTGAATTTCAATGCAGGAGCCAAGTGCTGAGCCAGGTAACTCCTGCTGACCTCCCTGCCAGATCCTTCCAGGAGGGATGAATTTTTAAAAGATGTTTTGCTCCCTGAGTTGTCCCAAAGCAGAGGAGGAGAGAAAAGCCAGCTGAATTTCAAGCAAAAGGATCTGCTCTCTGCAGGAACAAATGGCAAATTCCATGGGCTCTGTACACAGACCTCAAAGCACTCAGAAAAGCAGAATTTCAGCTAAAAACTTGCTCATTTCCTTTGGTATTTATAATTCCTTCCTCTGGCCAGACAGAGGATCTTGTCTTGATGGCATCCCATGGAAACACAGCACAGACACTCACTAATATTTGATGTATATTGGTATTTACTGCAATGTAAAGATGTAGCAAAGGCAAACAGCTCTCACCATTAGACATTGCTGAGAACCCTCAGGATTCACCTTCAGTTTCTGATGGCTAACCTGAAACACCTGTTTTAACAAAAAAAAAATAAAATATCACTGCTGCACATTTTTCTGGTGAAATTTCCCCTTTAAATTTGAGCTGCCCAAAAATACAGACTTTCAGAACTTAGCTTCTGCTGGTTCTCCTGGACAGGCAGCAAATTAAAATACTAGATTTTCTTCTTTAAGTTTTCCTAAGGAGAGTTTTCTTTTGAAATATTGGTCTCAATATCATGACTCCTTGATAGTGATAAAAGACATTTCACCAGTTGAAAATTATGTTGTCCTAACTAATTCCTCCGAATGGAAAGCTCAGGTAGAAACCTGTGTTCCTGCAAAAATACTTGTATTTTTCTGAGGAAACATTTCTTCACAGAAACCACAGTCTGGTGAATTTTTAAAGTGATTTTCAGAAGCTTTCAAATTTGCAATCTAGAAACAAGAAGGCAAAAATCTCTAGACAGCTTTTTTAATTTTGGGCATTGATGCTCACAGGCAAGCTGTGGCATATTCCAGATTTCCTTCCCTTATTGATCCTGTCACTGGGATAAAAGCTGCTGCACAGCAAAAAGGCCAATCCAGGCAAGTCTGAAGTGTGAATTGAGAATAAACTAAATAAGATTTCTTGTGAGAACCAAACTGTTAAATCTGCTCCTCCACTGAATAAAAATCTGATTAAAACCAATATTGTTGCAGTTTAATTTCTGTCTTCAGTCACACTTTTTCGGATCAGTACAGAGAATTTAACCCAGTTCCCAGGAATTTCACTGCCTGGCACAGGAACACTGGGAGTCATTTTGACTCTTCCAGCTTTTAAAAAAGAACATGTTCATAAAAAATAGTCCATGAGGTCAGAGAGAGAAGGGGATTTAAGGTGTTGGTGTGTTCTGCCTGTAGTATTCCCACTACCAGCAGCAGTACTCTGAATAAATAGCAAGAATTCCACTTCAGTTACTCCCACAGGGATCTCTGTGCTGCAGCACACCCAAATAAAACCCCTCCAGCTCACAAAATTACATTTTCCCCTTCAGCCACATGCACAGGGGGAGTTTTTCCCTTTTGGCTGCTCCTGGCATCCTCTGCTCGTGCAGCTCCCAGAACAGCTCACACCCCCCCCCACTCCTGGCACAGCTTTTCCACCCCCTTGAAGGTTCCCTGTTGCAGCAGACCTCTCCTTAGGGGCAGAAATGAGCCAGGGCAGACATTTAACAACGTGAAAAGGCTCCTGGTTTATTCTCCCATATGGCTCAGCCATCCTGACTCTGGTTACAGCAAGCTCCCACTGTGGGGTCCAATTGCAGACTCTGCTGATATCTCCTGCTGGACTGTGACTGCAGCTCCAGCTCCATCAGACCCACACTGACCTCACAGAAGAGCTTTTGCCAGCAGTAACTCTCCTCCTTGTTTCATTCTTCCTTGTTTCTCTGGACCTTTCCTTCTCCCCAGAGCTCCTCCTCATCAAAAGCCTCCCCACCCTTTTATCACCCCTGTCTTTGCTACAACCCATTGTCTTATTGTAACCCATTAGGAGCAAGGCTGCTCCTCTTTGGTAATTTAGAAGGTGATTTATAATTTTATAAATGATAAAGCTGTGATTTATAAGAGACAAGGTCTCCTGTAATCCCTTCTTCCACACCACAGTTCCCCACCAGCCCTCAGCACATCCCCCTGCACCCCACTCTTGACAGGGGCTTGTCTCTGATTTTCTCATTACATCAATGATAAAAGTTGGTAAAATGAGATAAAATGAGAAATTCAGCAAATCTTTGTCGTTCTCACCAATTCCTGTGTGTAGTTCTTGGAGGTGAAAGATCACAAATAAGCATTCCTGTTCCACCACAACACAGCATCCTCCCCTCAAAAAAAAACCCAATTTGATGATCATGTAACATTTCTTGACCCTGATGTCCAGAAACATAACACCAACCACCCAGTTCCAAAATACCTGTTTAAATTCCACGCACAGCAAACACAGAGTTGTATACAGATGAAAAGATCAGGGAATAAAAAAATAAAAACTAAGCAAATTTAAAATCATGACACTCTCAGCTGCATCAGTGGTGGTGACCAGGTTGGGTACCAGCTCTTCTGTCTGTGTGCAACAGCAGTGGAGATCTCTCTGCAGATCTTCAAAATAATTAACATGGGCTTCTAGCCACAAAAAACTGCATTGTGTTTCTCAAAAAAAAATTCTAAGAACCTATAACCTTAATGGATCACATTTCTCAGCATCTGCCACACTTTTTGCTGACAAGGAAAATCATAAGCAGTGCTAATATTTTATTTCTGAAACACAACTTCAATTGTCACCACAGTTTGAGTCACCAGCACAGAATATCAGCCTGGAGCTGGCAATTTTAATTTCCTGCTGGTGCAAACATGTGGCCCTGTTCCAAACCCACAACTTGTCTACCAACATGTGAAGTAGCACAAACTTACATTTCAATTAAAAAATTGCTCAGATTCTCTACTTTCAAGAGCGATGTGATAACCCTGAGTGAAGTTCTTCCTTTTGAAAGGCAAAATCCCAAAGGGTGATGTTACAAATTGCATTTTATTGCTCCCTTTTTACAATATATGACAGATAGAACATCTGGCTTGAGATCTACCTTTAGTTTTGGCAGAATCCTCATGGGCTGCAAGTACAAATGGGTTTGCATGAAGCTTTGTGCTTCGTGGTGGAATTTGTAGCCAGCCTCCCAGGAAAGCTTTCTGCTCAGCTAAAGCAGATATTTCCCTGGTGGTGCTGCCAGGAGGCTTTCCTTGATTTTACATTTCAGGATGGAAACAAAATGTGCACAAAAGAGGCTCTTGGATCCTGGTTTTGTGCATCACACAACAGCTGGCAGTCCTTCATTGTGTGACCAAGATTGCACAGTGAGGCAGGAATAGCAAGGTAAAGAAAGACAGGCTCTAGTCTGGCCTTTGGTGACATGGCCCTGGAGAAAAACCTGTTTACTCTGAGTATTGTTTTCTGTAAAATAAAGCATGTCACAGAAGGAGAAAGAAGAAAAGAAAAAGAAAGAAGGAATAAGAGAGAGGGAAAGAGAGAGGGAAAGAGAGAGGGAAAGAGAGAGGGAAAGAGAGAGGGAAAGAGAGAAAGAAAGAGAGAAAGAAAGAGAGAAAGAGAGAAAGAAAGAAAGAAAGAGAGAAAGAGAGAAAGAAAGAAAGAAAGAAAGAAAGAAAGAAAGAAAGAAAGAAAGAAAGAAAGAAAGAAAGAAAGAAAGAAAGAAAGAAAGAAAGAAAGAAAGAAAGAAAGAAAGAAAGAAAGAAAGAAAAAGAAAGAAGAAAGAAGACTCATGCTCATGTATCACAAGGCAGCACATTGAGGTGAAGCACTTCTCACACTGCCATGAACTCCTCTGTGCCTGCAGCTGCTTGCAAACGTCACTCCAGCAACCCACAAACCATAAGAAAAGAATCAGTCAATATTCTTTTTAATGATCTGTACAAATCTGGAAAGATCTGGAAGGCTGAGCTTTTTAATCAGAATAGGCTCTGGAGAGCTGGGAGCAAAGGAGGAATGATAGGATTACCCCTTCAAACACTAAGAATATGAAGATGTTCTTCCCCTTTTCTGCTGTCCCCTGGAGGCCTCTCCTTGAGAGCCTGAGCAGTTAAAGAGGAAAATATTTTGTCCTCAAAGGAGGTTGAAGTGATATTTAATCAGTAAAAGACTTTACTGTAGATTGATTCTACCAATGGATTTTCAAAAGTTAAAATCCATTTCACTGAAGATCTGCCTGCAGACTAATGAGAACCACTTTCTTCCTCAGTTAAGGCTGCCAGAGACCAGCAGTGGTGCTGGGGAGCACCACAGGCTTTTTCACCTGCATTGAACAATGCAGTTACTCCACCAGCAGCTGCACTGTGTCCTTTATTCACCTGCTCTGACAATGCAAAGCACACAGCATTTGGGGAGCAAGTGGTACTTCATGTGCTGCCACCACATCAGCTCCAGAACCCTTTCCTGCCACCACATCAGCTCCAGAACCACTGCCCATCTTCTGGAAGGTCCCCCCAGCTCTGCCCCCATGGCCATGCTGGGGATGGGCACAGGTCAGAGCAGACCTGCCCTGCTGGAGGGACACCCTAGGAGCTGCTCCCCAAGCCTGTGTCACATCAATACAAACCCTGGGAAGGTTCCCCTCCACTGGCAAGAGCAGCCAGGAGGAAACAGGACAGCAAAAGTCTGAGCCAAAAGAGGTTTGTGTTAGTCCAGGACAGCTGCACATGGGAACCTGTAACCAATGGCAGCACACACATCCCCAGCTGTAAACACCCCTCACCTGGGCAAGCTGGGAGGATAATTTTAAGGTGCTTTCAAACCCCAGGATGAAAATTCAGGTGCCCTGGCAGCACCTCTGGTCCTCATGGACTCCTTAATGCTCAGAGGCAGCAATACAGACAATATGCAGGCTGGGGCTGCAATTTCTCCTTCTCTCTTCCCTGAGGGTTCATTTATGCTGGGTATCATCACTGCCCTTGGTTAATGAGGAGCCAAGGCTGTGGCTCCATGCTGGGCTGCATTGCTGAGATTGTTGAAGGGAACAGTCTGCTCCCAGCTGTGAGGTGCCTTGAAAAGCACCAGAACACAGAACATCTCCACGAGCTGCTGCTGTTCATCACCTCTCATGGGCTCCAGAATGTGCTGGCTCAGTCAGAAGAGAGGGTGGCACAAGCACCCACCTCTCCCTTTCAGCTCTGGTGCCTCTGGCATCTGCAGCCCAAGCTCAACCCTCTCTTGTCCCTAGAGCAGGACTGTGAGAAGGACAAGACAGATGTGTTCTTAAACACACCTTAACTAACATTAAAATTCAACCTTGTGAGGCCAAAATTACTCCCAGGGAGAGAAAAATCAGCCATGTTTCCTTAATTTGCCAGCCAGGCAGTCAGGCACATTCTTGTTTGCACACAGTGAATCAATAGATGCAGTTGAGCACCACTGCTGGGCTATGGTCACTCTTTGCAAGGCAAAACCACACCAGTTTCTACATGATGGTGATTCTGCCATTCACTCATCCCACCTGGCAGTGCTGAGAGCAGCTGTAACTCTTGATACCTCTCCCAGAAATAACTACATTCACAAAAATGCATGCTGAAGGGAAAGGATATCGTATTTTCCCTCTTTTTCCCAGACTTGTTTTCTGGCTTATCCCTTCCAGGACCAAGTCTCAACAAATCCAAGAATTTCTGCCAGTGCAAGAGCTCAATTTCTAATCCTGACCTCAGGTTCTTCATGAAGGTTTCATTACAGGCTCTGTCCTCCTGGTCTTCTCAACTTTGAAGAATTTGAATGCACAGTTTTTGGAAGGGAGTGGAGGAAAAGGGAAAGGGAAAGGGAAAGAAAGGAATCTGCTCTACCAATTCATTTCATTCAGAGATTCTTTGCAGCAGATAATGGATTTTGAGTGTCAGTAACATTGCATAATCCAGCCACCCACCATCAGGCTGCTTAGCACAAATTTGGCTATAATTTCATCCCCTTGCCGAAGTGTTCCTGCAGCAGGCCCCTCAGTTGGCAGAGAGGCTGCTCCTATCCTGGCTGTAGAACACATTTCTGGGGAACACTTTGTTCCACTGTGTCAAAATTATTCTGGGCAAACTCTTCCTCCCTACTCCAGAAAAAGTCACCAACCCCAGAGCAGTCCCAGCCCTGCTCCTGACCCATCCATCCCCAACCCCAGAGCAGCCCCAGCCCTGCTCCTGACCCATCCATCACCACAACTCGACCACACCACCTTTTGTTGGGAGTTTGAGATGATCACCAGAGTCCTGCTGGTGGGAGCAGCTCTCCTGAGATAACTCACCCCACTGGGCAGCAGGAGACATGCTCAGCACAGGATCTGTGGCACATGGGGTGACAGGAGCCACTTTTGGAGGCTGATCTCCAGCTCAGACTTGGGTTTATTTACAGCTGGGACTTTCTTCTGCCACACTTCCCTCAATGCAAACTGCCCATGATAAAAATCCCTATGAGAGAGGCTGCTGGACAGAATTCATGCAGTTTTCTCTAATTTTCTCCTTCCCCTCAGCCCATCAGGCCTGGAGGCTGTTATAATAATCTACTCCTCTCCTTATCACAGGATGCCAGAATGGTTTGGATTAAAAGAGACCCTAAAGCCCATCTTGTTCCACCCCCTCCCAAGGGCAGGGACACTTCTACTGTCCCAGGCTGCTCCAAGCCCCATCCAGCCTGGCCTTGGACCCTGCCAGGGATCCAGGAGCAGCCACAGCTGCTCTGGGAACCTGTGTCAAGGAAGAATTTCTTCCTAATATCTGATATCAGGACTAGGTTTGCTTCTTGTCCAAGTTTCCATCGTCTTCATTGAGACACAGCGACTTAAAAAGCAGTGGGAGGGGTTTTGAACCCAGACTTCTGCAAAGGGCAGAGTCAGGATTGTTTGGGGGGCTTTTAATGTTTGAGAAGTACCCATTAATTCCATCGATGCTCATTACTCCTTAAAGCTAGGAGGTAAAGCCTTAAATGCCTCAATCTTAGTACCAGGCTGCAGCCTTTGAAATGCCCAGCACAAAAGCAGAGTCAAGTACCCTGCTCCCAGCTTCAGCTCTTCTCCCAGACCAAAACCTGCATTGAAATGAAAGAAACAGATGTGCACTGCCACAGAAAAATGGAATAACACAAGTTGTAACATTAGCACTGCCTATATGTAACTTTGGCTTAAAATCATTAACCTTTTTTATAGCTTGCTCTGTGGCTGAGCACTTTCTATCCCACATAATGTTCTTCTAAATAAAAAAGCACTCCTGAGTGAATTTAGCCTAATGAGAGAAGCCTGTGATGACACTTAACATCATCCATTTGTCTTTTGAAAAGAAACAGCATAATTGCTTTCCCCATGCTCAGAAATTTGCTTCAGCATTGTTTTCTGCAGTGAGCTCTATCCCAGGCCAGCTCCATTAGCTTTGACTTTGGTGTTTCAGTCTGGGCTCTGCTGTTCTTTGGGGCCTGGTTTGATGCTCACTGCACTCCTGGGACAGGAATCAGCTCAGGGTTCAGGGATTCCAAGGGCAGAGGCTCCACACCCATTCTGCACACAGAGGGAGCAGCAGGGGTTGATCTGTGCCAGCTCTGTCCTTGCTGCACATCTGCAAACATCTGTTCCTGCCACCATCCCCACCCTGCTCTGAGCCTGGCAGGGTGCAAACAGCCAGGCAAAGCTCCCTAAAGCACAAACCTACTGAGGGTGCAGAATTGTGTTTGCCACCTCCTGCAGTCAAGGATTTTAACACCCCCATCATTTTTACATGTGTATCAGTTAGGTGAAGAGCACACCTGTTTCTGCTCCTGATTCTACCACCCAGTCTGGGTTTTGTCCAGAGCTGTCTAAATTGAGCTTTTAGTAAAATGGCTTTTTTTTTCTTGTCAATATACAGGAAAAAATCTCGCTCTTAGGAATAGCAAATTTGTATTTCTCTGTTGAGAAACAACATGATCAAGAGAGCAAATGACATCAAACTGAATATCTACCCTTCCTATACCTAGATATTAATAAAAAAAGAAAAAAAAAAAAGAGAGAGATGAAGTGACTTTAAAGGAAGCACAGAACCATTCTGCCAAACAAATATCTTGACTTGAAAAATTAAAATAATTACTAATGCTCTCTTAACTTGCTGATGAAGTCTCAAGTGAGCTTCAGACCTAAATTGTCCTGTAAATGCAGCACAGCTTGAGCTCACAGAAGCACCTCAGGAAAACACTTTGAGAGAAGTGCTTGATCTTAGTTTCATTACATTGCACTGAAGATAAATTGGGTTGATTGGTTTCTAAATGAAACCCAATGAGCTGATATAATCCATTTAAGATGTCACCAGCTCCAGAAGTTAAGATAAAGACCCTGAAAATCAGTGAGCCTGATTCCTAAAAGCGAAGAGACACAAACTAAGAAGAGCAGGAAGGAAAATTCCAACTATTTTGATGCTGGATCCCCTAAGTGATGCAATAAGTAACCAAAGGAAGTTACAGGTAATTTTTAAAGGTAGCAAATTAAAATATATATATATATATTCCTCACAGATTCAGCTCAGTTCTGGCTGTATGACAGCAAATACATCAGAACTTAGAAACTACTTGAACTCCATGAAAGAATTACTGAAGAAATGTTCATCCACACAACAGAGGCTGCAGGCAAGCCCTTAATCTGTCACTGCCAAACTTTTGACCTGGGAGCCCATGGCATTCGTGTAAAACAGATTTTCTCTCCTGGAGGTGAACGTGCCTCGGGAGCCACAGACCTGTGATGGGAATTGTTGGGGTGGGCACGAATGCTGCCCCAGGCTTTGGCACCCACTCCTAATTGCTCTGCATTCCAGTTCTTAATTATCTCATCGTTCCTGCTGCTCTTCCCTCATCTGGCTTTGCCCTCCTTTCCCCGGGGAGCACCCGGGGCCAGCACTGCCCTTGCTCCTGGACAGAGAGGAGGGGGCAGCTGGGGAAATTCCCAGGTGGGTCCTGACCTGGCCTCAGGGCAGGAAAAGCCTCCCTGGAGGGTGGGACAGAGGTGACTGCTGTGCTGGAGCAGGGATGCACCTCCCACAAGTGTCCTGCCCAGATCCTGCCTGGACAAAGCAATTCTTTCATCACCCTGTTTTTTGTTTTGTTTTTTTTTTCATGAAGGAAATGTCTTCCAAGGCAAATCACAATCAAAAAGAAAAAAAAAAATCAAAATCAAACTCCCAGCATGGCAAAAGTCTGGAAAACACCCCTGCAAGCCAAACCCCAGGTGTCATGGGAAGTGTTGAGTGTCCTCAGCAAGCACAAGGCTCTCACAGCCCAGGGACTCCTTGGTGTCAGTGCCCTGCTCAGCTGCCCCCTGCCAGCCTTTCCCTTGGCTCCTTCCCAGGTTACAGACATCACATTCATATTCCCAGGCAGCAGACATCATGTTCAGCTAATTTAGCTTGGGCTCATCCCCCCCAGCTCTACAGCACAACTCTAAACTTGCAGCAGAAACTTAAACCAGAGGCTGAGCTCCCAAAAGGCTGTTTCCCTCTGGCAGCAGACACTCTGAATGTTTCTTAAATCAGAAACATCTCAGCCTGATGGGGACTTGATTCTCTTCCACAGAGTTTCTGAAGCCTGCAGGTAAAGTGATGGAAGATACCCTGCCAGAGCCACACTGCCTCAAACTATACAAAGACAGATAAATTTTTTTCATCAGCCTACCTGGATTGCCTGGCTGGATTAAGGATGAGGAAACCCCTCTACCCCTCAGGGTAAAACTTATTAAATTTGGGCATTTTCTGATGGCTGGAACACAACTCATCCCAATGTGAACAGCTGAAAGCATTAATGTGAACTAAAATAAAAGTGGTCAAATACATTACAGTGATTGCCACTCAGTCAGCAGTAGCTGTGCAATATGAATAAAAAGCACATTAAATCTGTTCCAAATAATTGGCACAATATGCTTATATAGGACTAGGGCTGCATATTAAAACACACCTGATTTGTTCTTCATAAGCAATGAGTATTTACTACATCTGTGATAGCTGTATAGATTCAGATCTCATTTTTTAAAATGATTAATTGGTATTTAATTAGCATGTATTACCATACTAGTTATACACAGCCTAGTTGGGAATGCAAATATAATTCTAATAATTACATAACTAGTTATGCTTTCAAGAGCCTGCTACATAATGCAGTGCAGACAGCTTCCCTTGGAAAACAGCACATAACACAGAAAAACATTTTAAAAATGCCTAAATCCTCTTTTCAAGGTGGACTCTGGTCTAAATCAAGAATACTGAGGTTTTCTTCTGTTCCAGTGCAGAATTTATGTGCTGCTGCCATTCTCCAACCCTGCTACATGAAGCAACTTGGACAGACCTTTGGCATCTTTCTAGGAGTGATGGAATTGCCTCTCTGAGCACATTCACAGGGATTGGAAGAGGGGTTTTTGTTTTTCCTTCACCATGAAATGCCTCTGTCACACTGATGCCTTAAGTTTTTAACTTTTATATTTTTTAGATTCTGTGCTGGTTTAGTGGGTAGCTTTAGGTTTCATACTAAGCTCTCTTCTCAAAGCAGACAGACAAAACAATTCCTTCTCTAGTTTGGGACCAAGGACAACTTCCAGACCCAAGAACAAAACCAACGGTGAAGTGAGAGGAGAAACAAAGGATGGAGCTTCAAAACCTGCAGCTGTGGTTGGACAATTGATTCCAATATGCTGATGGTCCAGAACTAATAAAAGTGTGGGACCTCATGGTCAGTTGTCCATTTTGTGACTATTTTGGGGTTCAGCCTGGGTGTAGCCTGGCTGGGATCTTGTCCAGCCCAGGTGTGCCCAGTGAGGCCTTTTAATAAATCCCTGCTTTATCCTTTTGCTCTGTCTGGTCTCTGTTCCAGACTGCTCCTTTCAAAAGCAGAATTGATGTGTGAGGTTCTGGAGATGTGTTTGATCTCAGCTGAGCAGCAGAGCTGGGACACCTCAAGGACTGAGCAGAGGTGACACCTTCAACTCTGCCAGGCATGAGTAAACATCTCTGGGAGACAAATACTGCTGCAGTGTCCTTCCCTGCAGTGGTGAGTTAATTCAAAGTGTCAGTGCAGAAAGCACCCCCAGAGCCACTGGCAACATGAAGATTGGAAGAATTGCATGGTAACAATCAGTGCTTGCATTCAATGTTTTACCAATATCTAAGAAAAGTCCTGGAGGCCCCCCTGGATCCCAGCAGGTCTCTCAGATACTCTCCCACCTTTTTTCAGCTCCATGCTCCCAATGGGGAGATGTTTCTGAGCAGGTTAGGAAGGGCTGGGGGGAACAGAGTGCTCTTTGGCAAGTGAAAAAACAACACACTCTCTGCTATTTCTCCCACTTGGGAAAATGCTTCAGCCCACAGCTCACCAGCCTGAACCCTGGAAGAGAGAAGCTGATTCTACTCCCTAGCAGAGAACCTCTCTGCTACCCCTCTCCCATCCACGCTCTTTGGGGTACAGTGGAGGGCCCTTTGCCAGCAGGCAGATCTGCCCTGAGGCTGACAGGCACAACTGCTACTTGGAGTTGTGTCCCCACACATCCACCCTCTCTGCTCCCAGGAAGGCACAGGAATCCCAGCCCCTTTTCTGCACTTCAGCACAAAAATCCACCCCCTAATTGGTGGCTGTGATGAAAACCTGTCAGGTTCAATTCCTTACTCCACCTCCAGCTCCCATCTTTTCTTTCCAAGGTCTCACACCTCATAGACACCTGCTCCTGGCCCTGTTTTCACAAAATTAGAGATATTTCTGTTTCTGTGGCTCCGAGTACAGGAGCTCTCCTGCAACACTTGACAGGACTAAGCAACAGTCCTGCTTCCAAGCCTAGCTGTATCTCTTAAAAACATGAATGTACTCACTGTGTCCCTGTCCAGAAGCTGCAAACACAGATTTCTGTACCTCAAGCCAAAGATGCACAGCCTGCTCTCACCTCCCCTCTGTGGGGTGCAAGTTTGCAGCTCACTGACAGGAGGAGGGTACAGAAGCCACTGGCCCCAGCTCTGCCCAGAGCATCCTGCAGCTGTAGTTAATGGGGTAAAAAGGCTGCATTTGTCAGCCTGACAAAACCCCCTGAGCTGTGGCATTTCCTTGTGTTCAGGGCTCCCCACGCAGCTTCCTCGCTGCAGCCTCTGCTCCCCACCAACAGGGGCAAAAAGCCCCCAGCTATTCAGCTGCACTGACCACTGACAAACTGAAATGTTTATCTTCCATTTCTCCCCTTGAGTCCAGTGCAGAAAAACCCTGCTGAAGATAAATCCCCTCTTTCAATAACGCTGAGCTTCGACGGAAGCAGTTTTTAGTCGAAGATTTGCTGATGGCTCACGGCAAATAATAAATCCTCTGGTTCATAAACAACTGTGCTTGTATCATCTGGCCTCTCTTTGTGTCATGCCTTGCTCTTGATCTCACAGAGGTGTCTGAAGTGGCTGGTGCCAGTTATTGCTCCAACGAGCCATTTGATTGTGGCTGCCCAGTGCAGCTGCACACCCCCGTGTCACCACGGCCACGGTGACACTGACAGTCATCACTGACTCAGTGCTGACCAGCACAGGCAGCAGCAAATGTGCTGCTGGGAGGATGACAGAAGCTTGGACAGCTCTTTGTAGAAGCCACACTGGCACTATACCCCTCAGCCAAATGGGGAAAAGGGGGATTCACATCTTTTGGCACGGCTGTGTTCAGTGTTCACTGGACCCTGCAAATCCCAGCTCACTCTTAGAGTTGTGTTCCTTACACCAAACCCACCTCGTGGGGAAGAGTGCATCAACCACGTGTCTGTCCTGGACCTGTCTCAACAACAGCAGAACCCAGGACCACCAACCCCCTCTCCCCAATCCCAGGTGTATTTTAGATTTAAATGCAGACTTAACATTGCGTGCTTTGGGAGGAAACACTTATGACTTACTGCAGACAGTTAAAGCAAAGGCACAAATTCCCATCAGGAAGCAGGGAATAGTGCAAGGGCTGTGAGGCTTTGTGGAGCCAGGAACATGCCCACTGCAACGTGAGCTGATCATATGGCACAGCAGATTTTGGTGTTCCCTTTGTCGTGTGTCACGTACTTCAGAGCTTTTGTACTGACTGCCAGGAGACAAGAAAAACATACAATTAGTGGGGGAGGCTCAAATATTCCATTTTCTAGGTAAACTGTAAGGGCCTAAGCTCTGGGCTGTCTTGAGTAATAGAAGTATTAGTGTTTTTACATGTATATGCTCATCTAGTCCCAAACTTATTAGCAAAGAATTGCAAATGTACCTGCTTCTCTGCAGCCTGCAGGGAAAAAGCTGAGCTCCTAGTGCTTAGCTCTTAAAGCTTCAAGTTTATGACCATTGATTTTCTGATTGTCTACAAGTAGCCATGAACTAAAATAATTAGCCCCAAACCCCCCTCCAATAAACAAACAAATCCCTGTGTTTCCTTTTTCACTGTTCCTCCCCAGTGCTTCTGTTTATCTTCATCCCTCACGGTGAGGATGTGGCACAGTGGCTTGCAGGAGGGAGCAAACCCTCTACTCCATTTTGAGACTTTTAAAACCAAGCTTAATACAGGTCTGGAGAAGCAAAGTCTGATCCAAAGGCAATGGAAAAACATCAGGAGGACTTCACTGCTCTCACTAATGATGACATAGGTACCCACACAGCTGGAGTTTCACTGCCTGAAATCCCCCCTCAGCAGCAACATCTGGCACTGACAGACTCTGACACACACCCTCACATAATTGAGCCAGAGAAACATCCTAATGAAAATAAAACAAATGGTTCTCAGCTTTCCCAGAGGCACTGGGTTGTGGAGACAAGAGTCAGCTGACAGATAAATTTGGTAGCAGTGAGATCCCCTGCCCTGAGCTGCTGGGTTGCAGCACTGTCTCCTTTCCTGCACAACACACACCTGCACCAAGCACCTCTCCGAGGTGTTCAGGAGGAAGAAACCTGTCAGGGAAGGTGGATCTGAGGAGAGAAGGTGGATCTGAGGCATTGAGGCACACACAGAGCTATCACCTTGGCCCTAGAGCTGTGCCAGGAGTCAGAGCCCTCCTGGAGAGCTCTAAGCCCTGCTTTGCAATGCTCTGAGTGTGGCTGCTGTGTTTAAATAATCTGCCTCTAAAAGGATCTTGTGTTGCCAGCCTCCAAGCCAGAAGCACCACTCAGCTCAAGCATCTCCAAAGCTGGACACAGCTCTGCTCTTGTTTGGTTTTTAATCAATGGCTTTCTCCAAAGCCCACTGAAATCCAGGAAAGAGCTCACACTTAGGCAAGTGAGCCCTGACCCAGAAACCAAGAATAAGGCTTGACCAGGAATTGTTTATTTGGCAAAAGGAGCTTCCATCCTTTTCTCACATCTGTCAAGAGTTTTTATATAATTCCTTTAAACCAGTATGAAAAAAAATCCATTGTATTAGCTGTCCCTCCAAAAGAGTGCAGGAGTTTCCCTCTCCCCACGCTGATGCACTAGCCTTGCAGATCCCCATCAGTGCCTCCCACAGCTCCCATGAAATGCAGACTGCTCACCTGAAGGCAATTGCTCCGTGTGGACCAAGAAATAGCACAGAAGTCAGGAAATAAGAGAGAGTTTCCAGCAACTGAAGCTCTTTATTAACAACAGGCTGAGTTTTGGAGATGAGAGCATGCTGTAGGATTTGCACACTCCAAGTGGAGTCTAGCCTGTGGGAAGAGCCAAACCCTCTCTGAGGGAGAAATTTGCAGATATGAAGTCTCTAATTTTTCCATCAGTAGAAAAGGCCAATTAATAGGAACAAAAGCCTTCCCACCTTGAACAAAAACAAACCAAGCACCAAGAGCAACACTGCTCTGAGCATGCAGCTCCCATGAACTCCTGCAGCAAGACAGGAGGTAGCTCAGGTTGCCAAATCAAGGCTGCTGCTCCCCCAGCCCTACCCTGTGCTCTCCAGGCCAGATCTCTGCCAGCTCCTTGGCACCATCACTGCAGTACCCAGCCTGTGCAGATGCTGCATTGTGTAACAATAAAAACCTCCCTGGAGCCAAGACAGTCTCCTTTGCACTCACATGCATGGTAAAGGAAGAGGAATTTTTTTCAGTGTACAATTCTGTCTTTCAAGAGAGGAGAAAGAATTCACATCTAAGTGTAATGGTAGCGGTTTGAGTTTCTGCAGGAAATGACTTGGGGTTATTAAAATGTATTTTTTTCCATTGTAAAATGATCTCAAATGCTTTAACACAAGGAGAAGATCCTAAAAATCCAGAGCAGCTGAAAGTCACTGTAATAGCACACAGTTTATACCCTTTAACTTCAAGGACAAAACCTCTGATCTCCTCACCTTTTCCCGTGGCCACTGCATCCTCTGCCAGGTGTAACCTTCAGTACTGAAGGTCTCAGGCTTACTGCAGCACCCTAAAGGTGTTTGACAGCTCTGGATGCACAAGAGGTGAGGAGAAGATTTTCTGGGTTCATATCTGTCACACAGGTGCTTGAAATGACATAAAACTGGACTCAGTGACCCTGAGAGTGCCTCCCTATGTGGCACCTCAGACCTTACCCTGCCAGGGACTCTGCTGGCCTCACAGGCATCAGGAGCCACAGAGCTCTTGTTCAGGAGTGCTGTGATTACAAGAACAAGACTTGTACAAGTCCCTCCTATGTTCTTTTTATCTGGGAAGGTTTTTAAAACCCATTCAACTACATTCCTGAAATAATGCTGACTGAAACTTGTTACATGGTCCTCTTTAGAGATCTTACAGAGGGTTCTCTCCAGTGGCTCCTCCAGAGCTAGGACATTTGTACCTCAAACCTCTGAGTGAGGGGAGAAAGCTCTCACTTTGAAATAAAATATGCCTGTAAATTTAAATTTAAGGGCATATTCAACTCTATAGGACAGATGCAAACATAGATGTTAACAACACATTCAGAAGTTGGGGCTCAAATTTGCTTTTCCTTCTATCTGTGCAGCTCAGGAGTGACCCTGCTGCAATCAGTGTGCACATTCCATGCTCTCAGATAATCCCTGCAGCTGAGTGATGACTGGTTCAGAAACAATTCCAGAGAGCTGCAAGGCCCTGTGGACATTGCAGGGCACAAACATTGCTCTGAGGAGACTCCATGGCCAAGCTGCAGGGATTACACACCAGTGGTGGTAACCTGAGAAAAGGACCTGTAACTGAGTCAGCAACACAGCCATATCAGTCTGTGGGACTCTGAGCTGCAGCTGCTTTCAGTACCTCTTCTCTTTGCCATCCACTTCCCCTGCCTCCTTACATTCCTCTGACAGGCTCTGCACTAACAGATGATAACTGAGCCTCTAAGTTTAGGCTTAAGGAATGAATGTATGGATCTCATCTGACAGCACATGCTTGGGATCTAACAAACCTCACCCCTGGGCTTCTCCAGAGACATCCCACCCCTGCCCTTCTCACACAGATACTCTATCAAATATCTATCCATCTCAGCTTATCTCCCTCTGAACTTGGCCAAAGCAAAAAAGCAAAATACTTTCCTGATACTTTGGCAAGTGATCAGTTAAATCTTTTCACTTCCTGCACTTCTGATGGGAAGAAGATCATCCATGTGGTGACCAGGCACAAAAGTATCACAAGAAACATCAGTGCCCACCTGGCCAGGCAGAACTTGTAGAACTAAAACCAAACTCAGCCAAAGGCTGGATCTGTCCTCCACAGCACCTCTACCCAGAGCTCTCATCCAGCACACAGATGCAGCATTTCACATGCTCCCTGTCCTGAACTCAGAATTTACTCTCAGCAATGAAATTCCACCCAGAAGGTACTTTAGGAGGACAACATGTACAAAGATGGTGCCTAGCAGGGAGCCTCTGCTACCAAACACTCCTTAGACAGCACCTAGTTTGGACCCTGTCACAGCTGAATGGGGCAAGGAGAGCTGCCTTTCAACTTGCCAAGGCAGCAACCTTCAGCTGCCCACCACATATGCCATGACCTTCACAGCCAAACAAAGGAGAGCCAGTTATTCATGGAGAATATCAAGGACTTTATAAGAAAAAAATCAGACGTGGCTGCTCAAACAGCCCTCACCACATAAACTGATACTGTCTCCTTCCTAACAAGCAGAAAAATGTGTTAGGAAGTTCTAGAATTAGGTGCTGAGCACCTGACAAAAGTTCTGTTCAGAGCAGAGAATAAAATGCCACATGGAGTTATTTTTGAAGATGGCTGGGTATGCTCACCATGGGCCATATGTGGCTCCAGAGGGGAAGTTTTGCACCTGAAATACCTGTGCAAGGTATTGTCCAGAGCAGCTGTGGCTGCCCCTGCATCCCTGGCAGTGTCCAAGGCCAGGTTGGATGGGACTTGGAGCAGCCTGGGACAGTGGGAGGGGTCCCTGCCCATGACAAGGGGTGGCACTGAATAAGCTTTAGGGTCCCTTCCAACCCAAACCATCCTGTGAGTCTATGATTCCATGTTATTTATCATTTTCATACCAATACCTTTTAGAATATGACAATATTTCATACCAATACCTAGGGAATAACAGATGTTGAGGTTCATAAAACAATTTGATCCTTGATGACTTGGCTTTGTGTGCGAGTCCCTGAGGATTTCCTCTGACAGTAATTATACACTGAGCTCCCTATTCCTGTTAGATTAAAATTCATCTTCCAAAAAAGCACTTGCAGTCCTTACTTAGACAGCTGGAGAAATGGAAAATTCACCACTTCTACTCGTAACTTGTCACCCACACTGCTGAAAGATGTGTTCCTTGTGTACACAGACAAATGGGAAACATCAGTATTCCAGACTCCTGCATCGTCCCCCTTTTAATCCTGATTGATCACGGCTCTCACACACTCCAGGCCCAATCCCACCCAGTAAGAAATGCTCTGTTCATGCCTGTGGGTGTGCAGAAGAGGCTCAGTGCATGGTGAGAGCAGAAGTGCCTTTTGTTCAGAGAACAGCTTTGGCTGTGCTGCAGAACTTCAGGCAACAAACTGTTTTCGAAGAGTTTAACAGGACTTAGTTCCCATGGATATATGTGTGTATCCTACATGTTCAAGAAAACAAGTGTCTCTCAGGCTCACTGATGCTTGGTGTTGCTTAATTAAACATTTTTGTGCTGGAAGGAAAACTGGGAAGTTAAAATTAGGTATTTACTAAGCAGATTAAATTATTCTCTGTCTAGAAGAACATATTACTCTTCTTACCTCTAACACCTCGTGTGATCACCCAAAACAAAGCAGGTAACACAGCAGAAAATAAAATATGTGTTCTGATCTCTCTTTTCCCTCTGTCCTGGCCACTAGATGAAGTGAAATTAAAAAAAACCAAAAAACAGAGAGGGGACTACTTCAAAACAAAAGGCGACAGGACTGCAAAAGCTGCGTGCAACCTAATTGTCGGAGATGATCTATTTATGCCAAGCCTGGGTCTCACTCGAAGTCTGTGGCAGTCCATCCCCCGGAGTGCCGTGCAGGACCCGGCCCCGCCTGCATTCCCAGCTGCTCTGTCCAGCTGCCGCGGGCGCTGCCACGGGACGGAGCCCAAACTTCCAAAGAGCAAATTCCACCGCAGCTCGGATCTGAACGAACTCTGTCGGTGCGAAGGCTGAATCTGACCAAGTGACCCCCTGCCTGAAAATAATTCCGTTTAGTTTCTTCTCCCTCAGCAGCATGCAAACCACGTTTGAGCCAGCCCTTTACTGGATGCAGCTTTGAGCGTTTGGAGCACGTTGGAGAGAGACAAACGCTGCTGGGCAGTACCAGGAAGGGAAGCTGGGTTGTATTTGTGTGTGTTTTCACCTCAGAGCAGATTGCAATCAAGTACTCAAGACAATATTTGTATAGGGCTGAGCCCTGCTCCTACAACTCAATGAGACTTTCACTGCTTCATAGCATGGCACAGAGAATTGGACCAGAGTTTGCACAAAAGCACTTTCAGGAGGGATATATTGGTCAATTTAGCGCTCTGTTTTAAACACAAAAGTTGCAAGGCATAAAAGGTAGATAGTTTTAAACACAAATGTTTCAAGGCATAAAAGCTAGATGATTCCTATTGGAAATCAATGGTAGATGAAGGAATATAGCACTTCGGTACTTTTAGAAAGTTGCCCTTTGACTATGGACTGCCCTACCTCTGCTTTGTCTAAAATAAGATGGAAATGTAAGGTGTTTATTGATTTTGCAGCTGTCCTTGGACTTCTTGCCTAAGGGGAAAAGTTGTGCCTGTGACCCTCATATTCAATCCCACCCTGTGCCTCCCCCTCTTCAGAAGAACCAGCCACCACTAAAGCCCGAATTTTAAATCTTATGGCAGCATTGTCAGCTTTTTAGGGTAAAATTCAAAATACGAGCTATTTCCAGGGAGGGAGGAGGCAGTTTCAGCCCGGGCTCGCTATCCGCCTCCACCTCAGCCTCCCTCCGAGCGGGTCCGGAGCGCGCTGCGCGGGCACCTGCGG
>VXBS01003789.1:194026-233163 GCA_013400255.1 Sitta europaea | reverse complement strand
CCCCCGGCGGCGCCCGCCTGCCTCTGGCTCTCCCTGTCGGCCACCGACACCTCTTTGCCCGATCGCCTGAAGCAGCGCCGAGCCCGCCGCCAGCGATGGCACCGCGGGAGGGACGCGCCCAATTCCAGCGGAGCGGCCGGGAAAACTTTCCAGGCAGCTCCCGCAGGCTGACGCTGCCCGGCGGGGCGCGTTCCGCGGGGGGCGCGGGGCGCTCCGGACACAATCCCGGCTCGGGGAGCCCCGTTCCCTGAAGGGAGAGCCCCGGGCCCCGAAGGGAGAGCCCCGTTCCCGGAGGGCAGAGCCCCGTTCCCTGAAGGGAGAGCCCCGGTCCCTGAAGGGAGAGCCCCGTTCCCGGAGGGCAGAGCCCCGTTCCCTGAGGGCAGAGCCCCGTTCCCGGCGGGGACAGCCCCGTTCCCTGAAGGGAGAGCCCCGTTCCCTGCCCGGGGAGCTCCGTTCCCGAAGGGCCGAGCTCCGTTCCCTGACGGGAGAACCCCATTCCCTGCCCGGGGAGCTCTGCTCCCGGCTCGGGGAGCTCTGTTCCCAGCAGGTACAGCCCCGTTCCCGGCTCGGGGGATCCCGTTCCCCGCTCGGGGAGCNTGCTCATCCCCTCGGCCTTCGGGACGGTGCTGTCGGTGATGTACGTGGCCGGGGTGGCCGGCAATGTCTACACGCTGGTGGTGATGTGCCACTCGGCGCGCTGCGCCGCCCCCATGTACAGCTCCATCGTCAGCCTGGCCCTGGCCGACCTGCTCTACCTCTCCACCATCCCCTTCATCGTCTGCACCTACCTGGCTCAGGACTGGTACTTCGGGGACCTGGGGTGCCGCATCCTGCTCAGCCTGGACCTGCTCACCATGCACGCCAGCATCTTCACGCTCACGCTCATGTGCACCGAGCGCTACCTGGCCGTCACCCGGCCCCTGGACACCCTGAAGCGGTCGCGGGGCTACCGGAAGGTCACGGCGGGGGCCGTCTGGTCGGTGTCGCTGCTGCTCACGCTGCCCATGATGCTGATGGTCACGCTGACCGAGGGCGGCAAGGCGGAGGGCAAGGTGAAGAGGATGTGTGCGCCCACCTGGAGCGTGGATGCCTACCGGACCTACCTGACCGTGCTCTTCAGCACCAGCATCATGGCCCCGGGCATCATCATCGGCTTCCTCTACACGCGCCTGGCCAGGACCTACCTGGAGTCGCAGAGGAACCCCCCCCACAAGGAGAAGAGCAAGCGATCCCCCCGGCAGAAGGTCCTCATCATGATTTTCAGCATCGTGCTGGTCTTCTGGGCCTGCTTCCTGCCCTTTTGGATCTGGCAGCTGGTGCGCCTCTACAGCAGCTCCCTGCAGCTCACCACCCAAACCCAAAAGTGCATTAACTACCTGGTGACCTGCCTGACCTACAGCAACAGCTGCATCAACCCCTTCCTCTACACCCTGCTCACCAAAAACTACCGGGAGTACCTGCGCAACAGGCACCGCAACTTCTACAGGTTCACGTCCTCCTTCCGCAAGAGGGGCTCCAACCTGCAGTGCTCCTGGGGCCGCTCCATGTCCTCCAGCAACCAGTACGACTACAGCTCGGAGGCGCTGGGCATGGCCACGCTGAAGGACAAGTGAGGAAGAGGAGGCGCTGCCAACACCCAGCACCAGCAGAGCGGCCGGCCAAGGTAGGGCTTTGGGACCCCCCTAGCCCTGAAGGGTTCCAAAAACTCATTTCTGCTGCTCTCTGTGGCCAGGGGCGAGAAAGTCGCGTGGCTCCAAGCGCTGCGAGATGAGTCTGAATTCCCAGCTGAAGGCTGAGGGCTGCTGGGGGGATCCTGCCGGGAGCCAGCAGCCGTTCGGGACAAATCCTGCGAGCTTTGGGGGGCAGAAGATGAGGTGGATGCTCTGGGCAGTTCTGCCACAAACTGCGAGTTTCCTGCTTGGCGGGGTTTCGGCTCCAGCTCCGCACGCCGTTTCTCTCGTGTGGTTTCTCAGCGCTGTCGTGGGGCTACGGCTGGGTCAGAGCTGCAGAAATCTGAAATTGGCCCCGTATCACTTAAGGGAGCTGCCAGCCTTGGGTTTGCCCTGCGTGCTACCGTCGTCTGCTTCTGGAGTGTGTAAAGAGACTTTTAAGCCCCTTTGCCTGTTTCCTGTTACATTACGGTGCACTACTGTTCTATCAAGCTTAAAGTCTTTATTTTAAAATTCATTGCAGCAGCACTTTGAACTCCGAGCATTCAAAAACCACCAGGTAAGCTGTCAGAAACCACAGGATTACCTAAAAAAGAAAACCCTAGTAATTTTTTTTAAGGTTTCTGCCTAAGGTGGTTTGAATTTGCCGCTTGATTATTTTTTTTTTCTTGAAAAGGTTGGTCCTTTTTTAAAAGTCAACAGAGCTTGACAAACCTGAAAATTTACCTTGGAAGAAATAAAAAGTTCTTTATAGTCTTATCACTCAAAGACCTGAGGCTCTAATAAAAATGACTGAATCCTATATCCTGAAATTCATTATAAAAGAGACAATATTTTTGTGACATTTGATCAAAACCATTTTGCCTCAATGTATTCTGTGCATTTTCTCCCTGCTTGGCATCTCACAGTAAACCTTCCCCACAGATCCTGGAGATGCCTGTAAGCACTTAAACAATTGTAAAGTGTCAGTTTATAAATAAATGCTTATTAAAAATGGACCCTCCTCAGGTCTCCCCTCGCCTGGTCTCTTCACCCAGCTCAGGGGGCTCCACTTGTCAGGGCACATGCTCCAGTGCCCAGCTGTGGGGAGGAAGCTGGGGGCAACATTCCTCTTTCTTGTTCTGCCACAGACTCTAGGGGTAAGAAAAGCAGGGTCTGAGTTTCACAAACTCCTCTCAGCAGCTGGGGATGCCCAGGGAGTTCAGCAGCGTAAAGAACTGTCATTTCCACTTTTGTATTCCTTGTTCCCCACCTGCCTGGGCAGGGCCCCACTCCAGCCCTGCAGTGCTGCATTCCTGTGGCCCTGGGTGATGCCCTGGTGTCCCACACCAAGATTTAGGGTGTGCTTGGGCTGCAGCAGGGGCACCAGGTGCCACCAGCACAGGCGGGGTGGAGAGCAGAGCACAGGCACAGACACACGCCGGGTTTCCTGCACTCAGCTGACACAAAAATGAGCTGGGTGAAGGTGTTTCTGTGCTGGAGTCAGTGTTCTCCTGGGATGCTTGCAGGGGAACAGGGGGATGAGTAACTCACCTTGCCCACGTTCCTTTTAACCACAGGACTGTCTTTGGAACACCGGTGGTCACTTTGTCATATTCCAGTGTTGCACAGACTCCAAGCTGGGCATCATAAATGTTGTCCATTCCTTCTGAAATGGGGGGACTAACACCCAATTCATGTTGGGAATTGGCAGGGAGAGCCAAATTCAGCAGGTTTTCAGAACAACTTTTCAGAAATTAATTCATTTTTTAATTATTAATTTTAAACTCGTTGTTACTTTTCCTGTGGTTCCTATTTCTGAGGCTGGAAGTAGCTCCCATATAAGAAATTAAAAGATAAGACTGAACTCAGAAGGCATTTTAGGAAGACTGGAGTGTGAATGTCATGTGCAAAGTGTATCTGAACAGAAGTCCTGGCAGAGCCAGGCATGGCTGCATCCCATGAGCTGGAGAGGGATCAAAAAGATTTTAGGGACTTTGCTTTGTACTTTAAAAAAAAAAATAAAGAAGCTGAACAGCCTAAACCCACAGTTATTAATAAGAGGGAGAAGCTGAAAAGGAGTTCTGCATATCTACATAGAAAAAATAGGGTCAAAATGCAGAGCAGATGGGCTCTTCAGTGAAAGTTAAGGTGGGGATAAGCAAGGAGAAGGGGCTCATTTGGGATACACTTCCCAGGACACCTCTGAGTCCCCTGAAGGGATTCTGAGTGCTCATATCCCCAGCAGTGTGCAGTGCTGTGCTTTCTGTGCCACGTGGTGGGAGCATTAAACATGGAAAGGTGATGGGGGGCATCCAGCTGACAGGCAGAAGACTGGGTATCCAAAAACTGTGTGCCCAGCCAGTCAAGGAAGGGGATTCTCCCCTCTATTCCTCTCTGGTGAACCCAGCCTGCAGTGCTGCTTCCAAATGTGGGGTCTCCAAGGTCAGAGGGACACAGAGCTGCTGGAGAGAGCCCAGAGGAGGCACTGAGCTGCCCCAAGGGCTGGAGCCTCTGCTCTGGAGCCAGGCTGGGAAACTGGGGGTGCTCACCTGGAGAAGGCTCCAGGGAGAGCTCAGAGCCTAAAGGGGCTCCAGGAGAGCTGGAAGGGGACTGGGGACAAGGGCCTGGAGTGACAGGACAAGGGGAATGGCTTCTCACTGTCAGAGGACAAGGTTAGATGGGATATTTGGATTGAATTCTTCCCTGTGAGGGTGGGAGCCCCTGGCACAGGGTGCCCTGAGAAGCTGTGGCTGCACTGTCCCTGGACATGCTCCAGGCCAGGCTGGATGGGGCTTGGAGCAGCCTGGGACAGTGGAAGGTGTCCCTGCCATGGCAGGGGGTGGCACTGGGTGAGCCTCAAGGCCCTTCCAATCCCCCAACCATTCTGTGACTGTTCCATTTGTCACTGCTCAGGTTTTCAGCCAGGCTCCATCCTCTCCCCCAGGCTTTGCTACTCCCATCCAAGGCTCCTCCAAGCAGGGATGCTGTGATGGGGATGGAGCCCTCCCAGCAGGTCCCTGGGCCCAGGAGAGGCTGTCCCAGCCCCAGAAGGGCTCAGCAGTCAGGAGCTGCTGCTGACTGTGAGCAGTGGCAGCTGCACAGCTCAGGGAGCCTGACGTGGGGCAGACCTGCCCTCCCAGGGGCCAGGCTCGGTTTAAAAGATGAATGCAACTTTTAAACATCAACCACACCCCTCTGGCTGTCCTGTCAGAGCAGCTACAC
Organism: Sitta europaea; assembly: GCA_013400255.1. Lineage (NCBI taxonomy): Eukaryota > Metazoa > Chordata > Aves > Passeriformes > Sittidae > Sitta > Sitta europaea. Next base: position 228,289 of record VXBS01003789.1, on the reverse strand, counting down.
AGCCAAAAGGCAGCAGGTTTGAGCCACTCCATGAATACCCTGCAGATGTTCAGCTGAGTTCCTGCTGCTGTCACTGGCCTTGACTCCTCTTGGGCTGCTCATGGCTGGGGAAGGAGGGGATGTCCTCATGGGTTTCCTTTAGCAACAAAACCAAATTAACCTGGGAGCTGCCCTGGGCAGGGGATTGCTGCTGCCTGTCAAGAGCAAAGAGCCCTGGCTGGGGCTGCCACAACCTTCAGGTTTCCTGTGAGGGGTGAATTACCTGCTGCTCTCCCAGGGCATTTTGGGCAGGGTGTTGGTTTGGGATCTCAGCATCCCTGAACATCTCCCTGTGCACCCCTGCTCTAAGGCAGCCCAGGCTGTTTCCTACACGAGGGAGAGTTGTTACCTGTGCTCAGCACTGAAAGGGAAGGGTTGGGATTCCCAAAGCCATGAGATTAAAAACATTTGTGTCCCCAGCCACAGAGGTTACAGAAGTGTGTGAAAATTGAGATAGCCAGAGTCTATGATGATGGGACTTGGCAAATTCTGTGCTTGGTGTCACTTAAGGTAAACCTGAAGTATTTTCAGGCCAGGGCTGAGTAACAACAGAGAAGTCAGTGGGGCTGTAACTGAACAACAACATGTGGAGAGTTCCTTGGAAACTGTTTTACTTTGGCTTTTTTGCATCACAGGAAATCAAGTCCTGTGTACCCTGGGGCCATTTGTCATACCTAAATCATTGTAATCCTGTGTTTCTTAATGCTTTGGGTGTTTTTTATTATAAATGAAAAGTTGCTGCAGGTTCAGTGACACAGTTCTCCTTCAGAAACATGGGAAATGGGAATTTTAGGAAGGACAGCAGCCTTTTTCTTGTTGGGCCAGTGGCTGTCACTGCAAAACTCTATACAAGCTGTACAAGAGAGAAAATAATTTAATGACTAGAGAATTTTTTTTCCAATGCCCCATAGGATTTAGGGTTTTATACCAAAAAAACCCAGCCCAGACTGGAAAGAAAAGCAGTTTCATCCTGAGTGCTTTCTCCTTCCTTTATGGTGGGATCTCCTTCTCAGGTGGGAGCTGCTGCAGCAATGCCAATTTTTCTATTTTTACCTGAAAAGACAAAGCCCACTCCTCTGTGGGGCAAATGAGAATGGTTGTTTCCATCACACACAGGAGAATCCATCTGAACCTTATGGAATTTTTGCAGCCTTTGCCTTCAGTCACTTCTTTTTAACCATCTTTCTCCCCACTTTCAAAAAACAGATTTGCAATAAAAGCTCCAAACCCCCACATTACAATTCCCTCGCGAGTGCAAGCAAATCATTCACGTTTTAACTTCAATTTCAGGTTTGGTGCTTGGTGTGGGACTGAACACCAGGGAAGCCACCAAAAGAGAGGGGACTTTGTGAGCATTTTGCACCTTGAGCTGCAAGATGCACAGTGGGATTAACTGTGGGGAACGGGCAGGATGACAGAGTTCAGAACCTATTATAATGGAATATAATCTATTCTTAACCTATTCATAACCTATTCATACTATATTAGTAATCTATTAATAATCTATTCATAATATGTTCATAATCTAATCAGAATCTAGTCAGAATCACCAGGATGATGAGAGAAGAAAGCACATAAAGGTCATTTCAGAGCCCAGCCCTCAAACCCTGGGTGCAGAAAATGTAGAGAATTCCTCAGAGCAGCCCCAGAAAATCAGGAAGCTTCGCCACAAGTTCGGCTGGTTTGAGGACAGCCGGCTTCCCCTCCGGAGTCCCTCTGGTGGCAGCAGAAGTTCCCATCCCGAGGTCTCAGGAAGGAAATTTGCTTTTTATTTCTAGGCTTTAAATCAGAGAGGTGGCCCTGAATCACAGCGCGAGGTGACAGCATAAAGAGCATTTATAAAATGCTTTTCTTTATAGCAGAACTAGAGGGGAGAGGAGAGGAGAGGAGAGGAGAGGAGAGGAACCTGCTTTCAAGCGTTAACTTTCCTCTCCCGTGTTCCTTCCTATGCCAAACCCAGACTAACTTCATTCCTGTCATTTTGCACATCCTCCCAACCAGCACCCACAGAAACACCCAGAGCCGGGACTGACTCCACTTTAGCCCAGCTGGGGTTTTTCTGCCTGATAATATCGGGGTTTGCTGCTGGTTTCTACTTTTTCTGGGGAATAGAATGACGCTGAGTTAATTACTATGGTTAAAGAGAAATAAATTGCTTTGTCCTCAAAACAGCAGCCACAGCCTCGCAGGGTGTCAGTGCCCTGTGCAGTTATTGTTATTACCATTGTTCAAGTGTTTTGCCCTTGTTTGGGAATGTGTCTAAAGTACAGCAGGGAGAAGGGTGTGTCAGCTGGGGGCAAAGTGTCGGGAGGGGTTGGATGGCTCAGGCTGAGCTTTGTGAAGGCAGATGGAGAAACTCCTCCCAGCCAAACCTCTGGGATGCAGCAAGCTTCTGTCAGACTCCCAACACTGAAAAAATTATTAATATATTAATATTGTACTAAACATAGGTATATTAAAAACATAAATGAGACATATATCCAAATGGGGTTTTTTAATCACAAATATTTCTGCTCAGGAATGCAGCTGTCTGCCCACACTGAGTTTCTGGTGTGGCATATGTCATCTTTGGGGGAGACTAATTTCAGTTTAACAAATGTGAATGGTCAGAACTGAGCTTTGTGATCTGTGGTCACAACTGGAGCAATCTTGTCCCTAAAGAAAATGCTCTCAATGGAATTTATCAAAGCAAAACTGCTGCATCATTTTACTTTGGTCACCCACCCAAGAAAGGGAGAATGAAAAGAGAAAAGGGAGAAATGAATCCTGTAGAAATCTTCTGGCATTTGGGCTCTGCTTTTCTGGTTCTCTCCATTTATAATACAAATTTTAATTTAAATGAAACATTTTGGTGAGCACTAGAAATACTTCTACACTCAGGGTGAAGAGTTAAAGAGCATTCATTAAAGCATTTATTTAAAAAGGCTGAACTGCACTACTGTGGAAGATCCCACCCACACCCCTCCATTGAGATATCTGGAAGGAAAATAGTAAATAAGTTTGTGCACAATCAAACCACCAGCAGCATCAGCCACGCTTGGCAGAGGAACAGCTCTAACACCAAAGCCCTGCTGGTGCTGGAGAAGGAAAACCTGCCACGTTTGTTCCAGCTTGTTTTGGCCAATCTCTCCCTGAGATGCTGTTAGTCTTTCCTTGTGCATTCCTGTTAGGACCACGAATTCTGCTCCTGAATGCTTAACTAGACCCAAACATGATTCCATCCAAACAAAGCAAGGGAGATTCCTGAAGCTCAGTGTGGTGTGTCCATAAACACAGCCCCAGTCAGAGGCAGTTCCTCTGTGTGCTCCTGCAAGCCAGGGGCGTCCATCAAACTCACAGCCTCCTACCTCTGTTATTCTTTTAAATATCAGCCTGACATTTGAGAAGCACAAGGCTGCCTCTTGCAAGAAGCCTCTCAGGGAAAGGCACTACAGAGCAATTATTCTTGGGTAGATTGAGCCTATCTTTCAGAAATCTGCAAGAATGGAGCAGGCAAATTAACTGCAATGGAGAAATGCTAAAAGAGGAGAGGCAGCAGCACCCCTGACTCGTGCAGAGAGGACAGCTGGACCTCCTGGGACATGCAGGTCCCACCAGACAAGCTCCCACATCCTCCTCCCTTTGGGGTGCAGCCCCCAGCACTGCACTGCTCAAAATCCCAGTGCCCCCCCCCCAGGTTTAAATCGACTTTTTCCTTTCTCTTTGTAACAGATGGGTTTTTTCTTTCATTGAACACCGTAGCAGGCAATGTTTTACAGAAATGGCATTATTGCAAAACCAGCTGGAGCCCCCCATTCTGAAAGCAGCTTGCTGCCCTGGGCAGTGTCCAGGTGAGGGGTTGGTAGCAGGAATGCAGCCAAGGGTATTTATTTACCTTCCTTCATCTCCTCTGCTGCTGGGCACTCAGAGGCTCCTTGGGGTGCACTTGGGGTGCTGGTAACTCAGGCAGGCTTAGACCAAGACTGAGGATGAAAGCCAGGAGAGATTTGCCAGGGTTTGATGCTGAGCTGCCCGTGGAGGGGCTGAGCAGAGGGATTCTCTGAGACAGAGCTCCTGGATCCTCCTGGGAAATGACCCCAGGAGGGTCACTGGTCTTGTGCTGCTGTTCATTGCCTAAAAGCAGCAGTGCCATTGCCAGTGTCTGTGCAGGTGCTTCAAGGTGTCACCTGTGTGTGACAGGCTCTGAGGTCTCTGGGTGAGAGATGCTGTGTGTGAAGGGGAAAGGTCTCCTTGGAGAGGAAACTTAGGGTTCAGGGTAGCTATTCATGGTTGGAAATGAGTGTGGACCAGAGCCTCTCTGCTTTTGGTTTATGAAGCTGCTCCTTCCCCCCAGCCCTGGCAGCTGTGCCTGGCCAGGATCACGACTGAAATGATAAAAATCCTGATAAAAACACAGAGCATCAGTGCCCTCTTTAAAGCCTTCCTCGGTGAGAAACAACAGGAGGAGATGGGTGGGGGAGCAAAACCTCTTCTTTATCTCCTGGGAGCCCATCTTATGGGCTGGGATCAGGGGAGGGCAGAGCCTGTGCCTCAGCCTGCTGGAAGAGGTTACCTGTGCAGAGGAGGCTGGACAGACAGAATCACCCCAACCCTCATTACTGACTGCTAAACACAACAGAACCTCCCTGTCATTTTGCTGTTGGCATCCTCTTAGAATGATTAAATCTGTCGAGGAACCTCTGCCTGCCTGAGGCACAGCACAATTAATTCCCAACAACAGAAGCAGAGGAAATAACAACCAGCTAACTTTGCTTTGCTGCTTCATGTGTTGGGTGTTTTTAATACAAAGGAGAGTTTATTGTGGAAAATGTCCCTCAAACATCAAAGCACTGCTTCAATCCTTGCAGCAGCTTCTTTAAGCCCAGATGAGAAGTGAAACCCCACATCCTATGGGGCCCAGTGTTGAAGCTCCTTGCAGATCTCGTTTAAGTGGGGAGGGACCACAGTGGAGGGATGGGGACAAGGCTGGAGCATCACTTGGGCTTTTACCTTCATCCATATAAGAGGATATTTTCTCTCCTGAGCATTGTGTGCTCTGGGGTATCATCTATCATTGTGTGCTGTTTAGTATCTATCTCTGTTATTCAGGGAAAAAAAACAACAACCAAAAAGTTTTGGGTGTGGTCCAATAAAAGACAAGAAAAATCTTTAACTCTCTAAGCTCATGGTGTGGGGAAGGTGTTTGCATGCCCTGGTTCCAGTCCTTGTGTTCACAGTGCCAGAGGGGCCCGAGGATGCAGCCTGAGAGGGACCCCAGGTGTGGGGAGCAGGGCTTTGACAGCCCCACGTCCTGCAGAGCACAGAGGTGGAATCCTGTCTGTGTCCCCCTGAGTTACTCATTAATGACAGCACACAGGAATGGCTGCAGGCTGAGAGGAGCCTGAGGCAGGCAGTGCTGCACCAGCTCTGGAAATCAGGCTCTACCCCTGGAGTGGGGGTGCAGGGGGGGAGATGGGCACCCAGGGGCTGCCCCACACTCCCGGTTTGGGGACCCCTCCCCTCCTGCCACACCTCTGAGCAAAGCTCTGAGAGCCACGTCTCCTGCAAGCCCCCCTCGCCTCCTGCCCCGTCTGCTGTGCTCTGCACTCCAACCCTCACAGGCTGGGCAGTGACAGCCATGGGATGTCCCTGCCCCTCCGGGACTGTCAGGCACACAAAGAAGAGAAGCACGCTAGCTCAGAGCTCAGAAAAGGGCATCAACCCAGCATCCCAACAGACAGTTTTGTCTTGTGCCACATTCTCAGTAAATGTCTCTGTCGGGAGGGCTCCCAGGGGTCTGGGACTCAGCCTGGGGAGGGTCTGTGTGTTCCAGACCCCAGCCCAGGTGTGTGTGTTCCAGACCCCAGCCCAGGGCCTGCCTTTGCAATGGGCATCCCCTCTGCTCACCAGGGCTGGAATGCCCTGCCTGTGTTGAGAGAGCTTGAGCAGAAGGGGCATGGATCAAACGTGATGTTTAGGTTATGTGCTCAGTGCTTGGGTTTACTATGTTGCTGTCTCTGCTGTTCTTATTTAACTTTCTGGGGTTTGTTCTTCTGTTCTGTCCCTTCTTTGTGTCACATTTCCTCCTCAGCAGTAAACCAGACCCTCTCCCAGGGACTGCTCCTGGCTCCACAGCTAAACCTCCACATTCTGGGATTCCCCAGTGGGAGTATCAAGGCTTTGGGGACATTTCTCACCTCTTGGAGTCTCTTGGAGTTTTCCTGGAGCTGTGTCAGGTTGCCCACAGAGAAGGCAGAAGCCTCTACTGATTTCCACACCTAAGAAAGAGGGCATGTTCCTGCAAGTGTGGCTCTGTTAGCAAATCCTTCAGCCCCATTTGAGAAGTTATGTCTGCACAGACAGGAGGATGATTTAAGAAGCTTTTCCTTTGCTGGTGCTCCACCTTCCACCTCCTCTGTCCCCTCACTGAAGCTGGTAACATCTGTCTTTGCAGTTTTGCAATTTTAAAAGATTAAGGCATTTTATTTTATAGGGTTGAGGGCTGTTTTTTTTCCTAGTCAAGACAAAATTAATTATTTCTTGTTGTGATCAGGTTCTCTGTCCACCCCCAGGCTGCTGAACTGATAAAACTGATGGGTCTGAAAATGAGTGCATGTAAAGCATCTTCAAATCTGTTTTAAAAACAGTTTTTAAATGATTCAGTGCACTTGAGCTTGTTCTTGTTTAACATATCAGTTAAACTCAGGCCAGTAAATGGCCAAATTCACTATCCCAGCAGCTTTTACTCTGCTGCAACCAGGAAAATCTTGTGTTCTCAGAGGGTTTGGGCTTTACTTTGCCTTCTCCTTTCTGGTCAGTGAGTAAGGCAGTGGCTCCCCCCTCTCAAGATGCCCATTAGCCCCCAGGGAGGCTCTGTAAAGCCTCATGAGGCAGAAAAACCATGAGGAACATCGACATCCTGCCAGAGCACCCTGAGAAACAGCACTGCAGCTCCAAGCCACGCTCAGCATCTTCCTGATGGATCCTCATTCTGGGAGGGGCACTCAGGGACCCAGCAAGGGGCAGCAGCTTTCCTGACAGTGCCTGGATCCTGGGGAGGCTTTTTCCTGTTCACTTCTCAATTATTTGCCTCACACTAGATGGACTTCATTTCCCAGCACATTAACAGCTGGTGGGTTCCAAGGCTGCAGCTGATGAGGGATGGAGAGTAATTACTTGCTGAGCTCGTTATAATTGTTCAGTTATTGAATAATTTGGAAAGGCAAGCAGGAGGAGTATTTGGTTAATTAAGAGCTCCTTTAATCACTGCTAAATTTAGCCTTCCAAAGCAGTGCCCACCTTCCCCACATTTGGAAACCTTTGCCATGGTTTTGGTCCTTGCTCCCTCCTGGCTCAGACCCTCCCCACATTTGGCTCCTCTGGAATTAAGAGGAGCTTAATTTAAAGCTCTTTGAAGCTGCCATCAGGCTCCAGCAAGATGTTGAATTAAAAACAACTCACCTGTAACTGCTCAGGTACTTCTGAGACCAAACTCTCCTCCAGAGTTAAAAACAGAACTACAGGCAGAACAGCAAAGCCTGAGTGCTGCACAGAGCCCGGGCAGAGTGAGAGCAGAAAACTCGACCAGCAGCAACTCAAAAACTCAAAATTGGACCAGCAGCAACACAAAAAGCCATCAAAGGCTCAACAGATTTGAGCCCTTGATGTTTGTTTGAGTTGCTGCTGGTCCAACACATTTGCTGGGCACGTGTTTCTTCTGTTGGAGGGGTTTGCTAATTTAAGGTTTAGAAAGCAGGTTTAGCACCCAGAGGATGCTTCCTGGAGCCTGGACTGACTTCCAGAAGCTGTGGGGAGTCTTCAAGGCAGTGCTTGAGACAAAAAGGTGTTTCCAGGTTACTTTCATGTCTTCACTGTTTTCCAAAGAATGTCAAGGGTCTGTGTGTGAATTCAGGCAGGCTTGTATTCAGAGAGGTTGGGTTTAAGGACTTTTGAGAAGAGTTTTGAAGGATGGACTTAAATGGGAAGCAGCATTTCACTCACAATGAGTACAACTTCATTTTAAACAATGAGGTAGTCGATTTGAAAGAATTATCTTGCTTTGGGCTTGTTGCTTAAATGCTTTTATAGTTTGTTCTAGATTATTTTAATGCATTATATTCTTCATGCACAGTCAGTGGGGTGTAACTACTGCTGCCCATGGGGTGTGGCACATCCTAATGAAAAGGGGACCTTCCTCCCAGCATGGAAATCAAGATGTTCATAAAGGAGAGAGAAGAAAAAGCAAAGCCCTGGGACCCTTATGGACCACAGGCAGATTTATCTCCTTTGCACCTCCAAAGTGACAAATGCTCAAAGCCTCCAAGAGGTCACAGCTCCTCCAATCCTGTGGGAAGGAAGGAAGAGTCTGTTCTGAACCTCATCCTCCTCAACACACTTCAGAACAAAGTAAATTTGTTTTTTCTGAAAGGGAGAAGACATTAGAACAAGCCAGATCTTGTATCTCTGACAACACACCAGTCTTTGCAAAAGGCATCCCTGAACTTCTTCTGGCTTGCTTTCAGTTCGAGTGCTGCAAAAAAAAAAAAAAAAACAAAGTAATTTTTAAACAGCTTTTTTCAGGGCAAACTCTGTTTAGATAAATGATGCAGAACAGAAGAGTCATCAAAGCAGGTTGATTTTAAAACCTGACAACCTTGACAGCCTCCTTGCAGCAGCACAGAGCCACGTCAGTTCTGCTGTTACCCATGGTTACAGAAGTGGGGAATGGAATGGAATGGAATCCAAACCTGTCAGAGTTGTGACTCTCACACAGGCAGGACAAATGACCTGAGTGATAACTCCTGGACTCCTCCACGAGGGTTTTGTCAAAGTGCTCAAAATTAGCAAAGCTTGCCCATTCTGAGTCTGGGCTGCTGAGATGATGAGGCTCCTGGTGGGCTCTAGGTGATTTTAAATATCCCCTTTTTTTTAGCAAGAGGACAAGGCATAAGGCAGATCTCCAAGAGACCCTGTGATTTCAAGTAGAGAAGGGGGATATTATGGGATAGTCTCTGCTGCCCCAAAGTTAAAACAATCAGGGTAAAGTACAAGCTAGAATCAGTCTTTTCTCTTCAGTCAGTAACGTCTTCTAAATTAATTAAGGCAGAGGCAGCTGCTTTAGCAAACAATTAAACCTCAGTGAAGCAGCTGCTGCCTTACACCAGCAAGGGGCTTCCCACTGGGCACCTGCCAGGTTTCTGTGGATGGAGGACACCCAGGCAGCCCCCCACTGCCTCTGTCCCTTAGGTTTCCTGCTGGATTTGGGAGGTCCTGTGCTGGGAAGAGGATGACAGCAACGTCCTCAGGATTCTTTCTTCCTGCCAAAGCATCTCCCCATGGCACTGCTTTCCCTCCAGCTCCCTTTCTTTGCCCAGGAAGCTCCAAAAAGGCACCAGCTCCAAGTCCTGGCAGCAGAGGAGGGCTGGGGGGGTGCTGCAGACTGACCTCAACCCTCAGGACAGGGGAAACTCCTCCAAATGTCTCCAAAGTCCTGTGTGGGCAGGCACCTCAGTCTCTGCTCGTGGAGGGATCCCCCCTCTGCTGCAGCAGTTCCTCTGCCCTTTCCCCACGTGTGCATCCACAGCATTTCAATCCCTGTCACCTGGGATGTGCCCTGGCCATGCAGCACTCAGGGGCACCCAGATTCAGCACCTGCTCCTCCTCAGCAGCAGGGGCTCACCCTCACCTCAGTGGGATGCTGAGTCCCACAAGGAGCCCAAAATTCCTCTCCCAGTCCCCCCACGGCTGGGACTTTTTCTTTTCTTGGTTCTTCTCTTCAGGGTCAGAATTAAAAGTACAAGAAGCAGAATTTGTGTTCAGACTCTGGTGTTTATTTTTTCTTATCTCAGTTACAACCTCACTGACAGTGAATCTTTCTACATGCTAAATTAACAAGGCAAAATTGGAGTACAGAGAGAAACTTTAAGGTCTTTTTAAGTTTAATCTATCCAATTATGAGATGCTAACAAATTTATTTGAACTTCTAACTTAATAATTAGTTACTCATGTCTTGTACTGTGGATTTTTCAAACTAATTACACAAAATTATCTGAACTTGAGAAGAAGACTGAGCTCTAAAACTTCTCTCTTGTTACATAGATATTATTTTAACCAGTCACTTCAAATTTTAGATTTCTTACTTTGTGATATAGCACACTTCTATCCAACTGCAGAGTCACACACTCAGTGCTATGACTCAGGTTTGGAAGCATTTCCCAGGGCTCAAGTAAAATGCAGTGTATTTTTGTGGATCATTCTCTGCCAGCACAGAAATTCTCTGTGTCCAGGGTTGCAGACTCTTCTTCTGCCACCACCTTGGAGGGCCCAGATGTGTGTTGGGGAAGAGGGAAGTTGAACAGGGAAGTTTTACAAATGTGAATGCCCAGCAGAAGGTTCTCTAGAAATGACAGCAAGTTTTGATAGAGAAGAACAAAAATGTCTGAAAATAAAGATTGCTGAGCTGGTGGTCACTGGACAAAGGTCGAGATGAGTTGGAAAGAGATTTTATGGCTAAGAGCAAAGGATAAGTTGGCTACAATCAAAAGCATGTTTTTACCAAGTAAAGATAAATCTCAAAAAAGCATAGATAAAAAATATGGTTTTTACCAAGTAAGAAGAATTTTCTACTGCAGAAAAACAAGTTTTAAGCTTAAAATATAACATCCTAACTCCTGTGATTGGTTAGTTACTGCCATAATCTGATAATATCAGTAGTTATGATGGGCTCTAGGTAATGGTAAAGGGATTGTGTGTGATGTGATTGGTTGTTATGTATTCAGATATTCAGCAAAGAAGAATATCTAATGTATAATAAAATATCCAGTGCACTGTAAGCAGCACAGAGGGGGCTGCTTAGGCTGGAGCTGGCAGCTCCCAGGTGGGCTCTGCACCCACAGCCCAAGCTTGCTGGGACTTCTCTGCAATAACCACATTTTGGAAGAGTCCCTGGGCTCCCACCTCTCTCATCTCAGGCTCTTCCAGATGTGTCCTGCCCAGCCCAGCTGCTCCCTGCACCCCCAAAGCCCAAACCCCCCTGGGGTGGTCTCCACCTCGTGGGGGTCTGCAGTCAGAATTCTTGTAAGCACCACTTTTACTGTCTCCTCCCAACATCAACTGGAAATTGCTGGAGCCCTGGCCCTGAGGACAAAAGCACCCCAGTGTTTAGAGACAGGGCTGGCACCCTGGGGGCTGCAGGAGGGGGCACCTCCCTGGCAGGACCCTTCCCTGCCCTCAGATGAGCACAGCCACAGCCCACAGGGAGGAGAAAGCCAGGGAAAACCTCGAGGATCCTGAGAGCAACCTGAAAGTCACTCTGCAGAAATAGAGACCTGTGGCACCCGAGGCTCTTGCACAATCCCACGAGGACTGGCTCCAGCCAGAGGGAGCTCCCAGCTCCAACACCCCAGTGTTGCAAAATGTTCAGTTTTATGGAGTTTTCATATTTCTGATTAGTGTCAACCTTTTAGCTGTTTAGGAATGGTAAATCCTCCTGTGGTTAGGAAGCATTCTTGGCTATTATCTCTAAGAAGAATTTCAGTGTTTACAGTCAGGCTAGTACTTCTGAAGGAGATTGAGATTAGATAAACTCATTAAGCCAAGCATTCTTTCCACACCTGTGTTCTTCCCAAGAAAATAATAACTTTTCAGTTTCAAGGCTGTTGATTTCCAGATTTTACTTGTCACACTGATGCAAACCTGAGCCCCTGGCATGCTCTGTGACTAAAGCTGGCTCAGATGTGCACAAGCACATCTGTCCTCCTCTTCCAGGGCTGTGGACACAACTGGAAAATCCGTGTCTCCTGAGTGATACAGCCTGGTGCAGCTGGACTGCTCAGAATGCATTCAGCAAGCAGGTGTTGCCATTAGAAAACTCAAATCTTATTAATTTAAAAGATGGGGAACATCCTTTGTCTCCTCTGCAGCACAAAGGAGCCCTCAGCAGCTGTGGGTGTCTGGAGCAGGCAGGGACTGAACCTTCCCCCAGCCCCACATCCATCCACAGCCAGGAAATAAATCCCAGGGTCACTAACCCTGTTCAGGGGACAGGCAGACTGAGATCTGCTTTTCGAGTTAATTGATCCACTGACTCATTCACTCAGATTCATTCATTACAAACAAAGCTTTAAAGCTCAAAGATTTCTGTTTTTTGTTGTCACACAGTCTAACAAGAGGTCACTGCTGTTCCTAAAGACCCTGTACTGTTTGTAAATTGAACACAGGAACCCTTATCAGAGCAGCACAAGTACAGGATTATTACACCTCCCACTCCAGGGGAGCTGAGCCATCCAACACCTTCACTTCTGCCTTGCCCAGATCCTGCAAATCACAAACCTGGCCTGACCACAGGACAGAATCATTCATTTAGACCTGAACATTTCAGAAATATCCCCCTGTACAACTCAGCTATGGAAAGGTTTTTGATTACTGCCCTTCTGTGCATGCTTTATGGCTGAAGTGTTTCATTTAAGGAGAATGATTAGGAAGAGGACAAGTTTTAGCAGTCTGCTCTAAAACCTTAAGTAAAAAATTAGCAAGAGTCAAAACGTGTTTAACTTGTATTGAACATGATAATTTCTGCAGCACGCTGGAATTCCCTGACTCACGGCCATCTGGAGGTGCTAAAGGCATTTGGAAAACAAAGTCAAGAGGTCTCCAAGTTGTGGTTGGTGGGAGGAAAAGGCTCAGCAGGCAGCTGGGAGGGGAAAGCATCACTGCTAAATGTGCCCTGAGTGCTGCTGAGCAGCCCAGAGCTATGCTGGGCACTGCTCCCCGTGGGAAAAGCCTCCTGGAAAACCCCCTGGGCTGGAATCTGGGGCACAGAGAGGAGATTCTGCTGCTCGTGGTCTGAAGGGATCAAGAGCTCCATCAAAATGTACACCCAGAAAGGGAAAATGGGCAGGGAGAGGACTGGATTTCCTGTGCAAGCTTGTAAAAGCAGAGTACAGGCTCAGTGGAGAGCACTGAGGAGCAGGTGCAGATTCCCTACAATCCCACTAAAGGAATAAATGAATGAATGAATGAATAAATAAATAAATAATTTTTTCTTTTTTTCTGTTTTTTCTTACAGTTTCAAAACCCCCAAATATTTCTTTTTCTATTCCCCCCCCCCCCCCCGCGGAAATTTTCTGTACACCTCTGTATATTTATTAAGTGAGTTTTAATTTCTTCTTGGATTATTTCTTATTTACAGGTCTAAATTCTGTCCAGTTCCAGAAAAGGTGCAACAATCACAAGCTATGTGTGAAGGACACCATCACTTTAAAATGCCCATTTGATACACAAGACAAAAGCAGAAGAAAGCATGATTCACCATTCTTTCAATAGGTGGATGCAGCATCACTTAACTTATTTTAGCATATTCACTGCTCATTATTAATTCAAACAGAGGATGGGCAGAATAAATAGCTGAAGCAAATGGTTACCAAGAGTTCCTATTGAAAACTTTATGAAAGGTTTGAACAGGAAGAGCTTTGCTGCCTGAAAGCTCCCAGTTTCCAGCTGTCTGTTTTCTAATAAAACAATCAAGCAGAGTGAGGAGGAGGAGAAAATGTCAGCTCAAACTGACACGGACACTTCAGGGGGGGAGAACCCCCCTGTAGCTGCTCTCTGCCTCACACCATCCTAAAATTAACTCCCCCTCTGCTTGGCTGACTTCTGTAGTGTTGCTTTTTCCCTGCTAGGCAAAGTTTATTTTGCTCAAACTCATCCCTGTGGAAAGGAGTGACTCTCCAATTAATTCCCGTTTTGCTTTAAAATAAAGAAACCAAGGAAACAGCCATTTATAGGGGAGTAGAAATAATCCAAGTGCTGACAAATGCAGGCACTAAATGGGCTCAGAGTTCCTGTGACTTCACAGCAGCCTTTTCAGTTTGGAATCACCTGGTAAAACGTGGCCTCCTTTGTTCAAGGTTACTCAGTGAACCACAATTAAAGCCCCATTATGCAGTGAGGACTCCCAGAACACATCTGCTCTTCAGATACATAAATCAGAAATAAACACAATTCCCTGCTAGAGGGAAGGGGAGAAATCACCACCCAGAGCCAAGAAATGCAGAATGACTCCATCAGGACCTGCCTTTGTTTATTCCCACAAGATTTAATGGTCTGGCTGGCAAGTTAATATGCTGAGGAGGTCACCTCCAAGGTAGGAACCCACCCAGAGACCTTCCCCTGGCAGGGAAAAGCTCTCTCAAAGGAAAACAGCAAGATTTTCTTTTTTTTTTTTTCTGTGGAGTCAGCAGCAAAGTGTCCAGGCATCTACATAAACAGCTTAAAATAATTGTATAAACTGAGGGACAAAAAAGAGACAAATCCTTGAGGTGCCAGAACAGAAAAATCATGGCTCAGGAGGTTTTTTGGGGGTGGAGGGACTGCTGTGGTTTGTTAATAAAAGAAGAGGAAGGGTATCTATGTCTAAAATGAGCTTTTATGAACTCTGAAGGATTATTACAAGAAATTCCCAGAAACATGGAACATGAACACTCCACAAATCTCAGCTTCTCCCTGTAAACAGAATATTTCCTTCTCAAAGGGGAAGGTTTCAGTGCAGTGCATTGTGATCTGTGATCTCACGGCTTCACCCAGGCCAGGTTCCTTGGCCAGCCTCAGGATTAACCAGCAGTAAACCAAGATGGATTTATTTAGATGCATGTAAATGCTACAAAACCAAAGGAGCTGGTACTTGCAGGCTGCTTTATGGATTCCAGAGTAAGAACTCTCCAAGCAAGGCATTTCTTGTTGTGACCCCAAGGTCTGACTCTCTCTAGCACCTGTTTCAAAATTCCCAGCTTGTTGTCCAGGAGGAATCAGGAAGGACAAGGATGCTCAACAGCAGGCAACACTGATCCACACTTTGTCATTATTTCAGCTTTACAGGAAAGCAGGCAAGATGAAAATAAATATTTCTGAAATAACTGGTCCAAACATGGACAAAGCCCCTGCTAGAAGAAAAATAAAATGTTTTGGGGAAAAAAAACCCTGAATGCTGAGGAATGAAAAATCTCAAAAATTGAGTTAGAAATGCTTTACAAAGATCAGTACCCCACATGGGCTGGGAGGATCAGAGGAAAAAGCCAGAACTGCTCTGCAGTGCTGGCCAGCCAGACAAGGAATAACCAATGCCCTGAGCTCTGTGCTGTCAGTGCTTGCTGCAGGTCAAGGCTGAGGAGGGGAAATCAGGGATTTGAGGGGAGATGCTGGACACACTCCAAGATGTGTACTGGGGAAACTGGACAGTTATTTATTTCCTCTGCACAGTCCACCCTGGGAAACTTGAGTCCAAAGCCACCAGCACTCACTGAAAATAAAAAATCCACACAGTGTAGTCTGGTTCCAGGCCTGAAGTTTTCTGGGTTTCTAAAGCTCTGCTTTTCTGATGTTTAGGTTTTCTTAAACTTGCTCCCAGAGAAGGAACATAAACATCAGGATTGGTTTTGTAATGGTGTTCATGTTGTGAATTCTTCCTGTGGGAGGGATTTTCTCTTGCTGTCCCTCTGATTTGCCCAGTGTGGGTGAAGAGGTTTGTCTTCCTCTCACCAATCACACTGGTCTGAGGAAAATTGTATATAAGGGGAACAACCCCTAAAAATAAATTCCTTCTTCACACAGCCTTGAAAGGATCACAGGAGTGTGTGTCGTGTGTTACCTCACACTTTGGGGATAAATTAACAATGAGAGAGCTGAAAGCAAGGGTGAGCCAAGGGTGGAAAATGAGCTTTCAGCCTCCTGGAGTGCTGCCAAGAGCAAGGCAGAGCTCCTGCAGGGGCTCCTCGAGGGGCAGAGCACGCTCAGCAGAGGATTCCCACCCCCAGGACCTGCCCTGGCTGGATTTTCCCAGGCTGGGACAACCCACCTGTGCCAGAGCCACCTGTGGCTCACAGAGGAAATAACTCCATGACTCTCCTGCAATGTTTGCTTGGATTTCCACAAAAGAGACTTGTAAGAGCTGAGATGAGAGAGGTGGGAGCCCAGGGACTCTTCCAAAATGTGGTTATTGCAGAGAAGTCCCAGCAAGCTTGGGCTGTGGGTGCAGAGCCCACCTGGGAGCTGCCAGCTCCAGCCTAAGGAGCCCCCTCTGTGCTGCTTACAGTGCACTGGATATTTTATTATACATTAGATATTCTTCTTTGCTGACTATCTGAATACATAACAACCAATCACATCACACACAATCCCTTTACCATTACCTAGAGCCCATCATAACTACTGATATTACCAGATTATGGCAGTAACTAACCAATCACAGGAGTTAGGATGTTATATTTTAAGCTTAAAACTCGTTTTTCTGCAGTAGAAAATTCTTCTTACTTGGTAAAAACATGTTTTCTGTTGCCTATGCTTTTTTGAGATTTATCTTTACTTGGTAAAAACATGCTTTTGTTTGTAGCCAACTTATCCTTTGCTCTTAGCCATAAAATCTCTTTCCAACTCAGCTCACCCTTTGTCCAGTGACCACCAGCTCAGCAATCTTTATTTTCAGCCATCTTTTGTTCTTCTCTATCAAAACTTGCTGTCATTTCTAGAGAACCTTCTGCTGGGCATTCACATTTGTAAAACTTCCCTGTTCAACTTCCCTCTTCCCCAGGAGAGACTCAAAAAGACAGGAATTGGGATTTATTTTCTTTCTCACTTGGAGAAGGTAGATTGGTGGTATTTATTCCTCCCCACTCAAAGAGCCTCCAGCAGCATTTCCTGGATTTACCCCTAGAATTCAGACAAGACAAAAATATTGCACAGAGCTCCCCATGAGAAGGTCAGAGAGAAGCAAATCCCCTGCAAACACTGGGTAAGGATATCTGGAGGGAGAAAAAACACCAGGAACTCTTACATTAAAAACAATATCATCTTCATTTCCTAGGGAAAAGAAAGCTGTGAAGGAGCAATAAAATACTAAGAAATGGAATTGAGGAAACAAAACCAAATTTTCTTGGCAGCACAGTCATCATCAATGCCTTTTCAGCTACATTTATTTTAATGTGCACATTATTAGGAGCTGCAGCCTCCTAAAGCACCCAGATGTTGACCTCAAAAATAAGTAAAACATGAAGCTGAATTTCTGCTATAAATCCAAATTAAAATATTTTTGTAAATAGGGTATTCTTGTAAACATTTCTGGATTTGAAATTGATTGAGATGATACATAATCAGGAAAACCTCAACATAAATGTATCTTCCTAAACCTTCAGTTGACTTACATGGAATTAAAAGCCATAATTCCACAACTTCTTACACAATGAAAACATTACACATGAGAAATGCCAAGAAGTCCACCTAGAGTTCCTAGAATCACATGGGATAAAAAAAAATAAAATTTAATGCATGCTTACAGGACTGAAAAATAGATGTACACTTAAAACCTAATCTGACCACAAAACCTGTCAGTGTTCCAAAGGCTCCTGATGTTCCACAGAACATTTGAATGAAAATATGGTTTTAAGTAGTACAACTTCACAGAAATCCCTGGGAGGCTTCACTCAGTCTCATTGTAGGCAGTCAAATCTGGCTTGCACTCCTGCTGCATTTCCTGTTCTACTCTGGGACTTTTCATTTTCCTTACAGCAGCCTTTCCTTTTCCTTACAAGTAATTTCCTTTCAAAATCCAAACCAACACTCCCAGATCCTTGCAAGGAGCCTGCTTTCAGGTGCAGAGCTGTAATTTTAACATCAGGACATGGCCCCAGTTCACCCTGCACAAGCACTGACCTTCCTTCACTTTGTTTTAAGTACAAGGGCTCTTCACAAAGCTTCCCACACAACTGGGACACATCCAGCCAGGCTCTGTCATCCCCTCTGTTCAATTAAGAGCATTTCTCTGCAGCAGCTTGCCATCAGATTCCTGCTACTTGGAGAAAATCCCACCCTTGGAGTAGTCAGAGTTCTGAGAATCAGAGCCCTGCAGTTCCCACCAGGCAGCTGAGGCCCAAAAAGGAGAGAAATTAATATATTTCAAGTTCAGAGTTTTATGTCATTATCTGGAGAGACCCTTCATAAAAAGTTATTCAGGGTATTTAGGTAGCCTAAAATAAATTAAACCAAGTTTGTTCCTACTAAGCAGTGAATTCAACTTCCACTCTGCCCCAGGAACATTCTGCAATTCCTGCTTCCTCCTGGAGGCTACCTTCAGAAACTTTCAGATTGCACTTTACTTCCCCAGTTGCCATTTAAATTCTCCCTAGACCTAGGCATTGCTTTTAGCAGTCTGGATACTGAAGCTCTAAACAGAAGAATCTCAGTGGCACATACAAAATATTTGGCTTTTTCTCCAAAGAAGAACTCTCCTACCATGTACAGTGCACAATTTCCCAAGAAATTACAGGTGACAGGTTTGGTCATCATATTGACCAGATTACTGAGGCTTAAAAACTCCAAGAGACAAATGCCAGCTTGATTTTATTTGAAATTTTAAAATATATTTATTTTATTTTTATTTTATATGGACATCCATCAGTTCCCAGCACTGATGCACCACAGGCAGCAGTTAGTACAAGACACAGGATCCTCAAAAAGGTGAAAATCCAAGAGGAGATGAGCTGAGATCTCCCCCAGGTCTGAGATGATCTTGTTGAGCAGGATTGGACAGAGGGCAGCTCCAGAAGTGCCACTCACAGCTGGCACAGCAAACACAGCTCCAGTCCTGGTCAGATTCCTACCAGGGATTTTGGGAAAAGCCCTGCCTTTAAATCTCAGGGAATCCAGTTCAATCCAGAACAGCTTGGTGATCTTGGTCTGCCTTCACATGGACTTGAAACATGGTGTAATGCAAATTCCTTGGAATAAACAGGCTTTAAGACAAGTATTTCCATGTGGAACCCAAGTGACTTTATTATTTCCTTGCATCCAGCCATTTTAACAATTCTCCCCAGTACAGACAAGGAAGACTTCTCAGGTTTCAGAACAGAGAAATGAAATTACAGAGGACTAATCTTGCTGGAGTGCCCAGTGCTCACAAGTTCAAGTTGTCCTCTTATAATTCCTCTTTATATTGATCTTCAGTGTAATTCCCCCCTAGTAGTTATTATTTCCATAACAGGGCACATTATAAAGTCCAAGCTGTATACATAAAATTAAAAATAAAAATCAAAGCACATTTCCTGATTTTTAGTTTTTCACAGAAATTATACATCCAGGTAATAAACCAGATCGACTTTGTTATTTCAGAATTTCATTGAGAAAAAAAAATTAGGTTTTTCTACTGTTTATTTATCAATCTCCTGACCCACAGAAATCTTTGATTGCAGTAAAAAACCCAAAATATTTGGCAAGATTATGCATGTGTTTGTCACAATGCACACAGCTCCTCTTGGAAGTCCCTGCAATTTAATATTCAGGGAACACCAGTGGTCCTCATTAACAGAAAAAATCTTCATACTAAACTGGAAAAGTCCAAAAATAGCTATTGAGAGATTGCCTGAATATTGAATCAGTAGTAATTAAATTTTCAATAAGTTCAAGTCCCAGTAGCCAAACCCAGGTGCATTTCCCACTGATCCCATGCTGGAGAATCCATCCCTCCCACCAGTAGCTGTGTTCTGCAGAACAACACTCACCTGGCTCAATTGGCTGAGGTGTTACTGTGACACAGATGGAAACACACAGCAACACACACAGGCAGAGAAGAAGAAAAGAACTCCCCAGTTTATTGCTGACCTCGCATCTCTCAGTTTCTGGACTTTCTTTCAGCAGAGATTGGACAGAGAAGTTCCCACCTCTCCATCTCCACTGGGCACTTGAGAGTCCCTCAGGTGAGATCTTTTCACCCAGGAATGCAAACATGATCCTTGTTTATCTTACAATTCATGAGAACTGACTCTGTTATACCAAAACAAATCAGAGGGCTGATTTTCAGGGACAACACTTGGGTCAGACTTTCTGCAGCTCATTAGACTGAAGAACTGAATGGGTAACAGAGCCTGGGGAGTCAGACCAGGACATGGCCCAAAACATTGTTTGTATCATTCAAACTGAAGAATTCATTAAAAATATTTAAAAAATGAAGAGCCCACTTCCTCTTCTTTGTGGAGCCCATTCTGCCTCCTTTGCAGCGCAGGAAGCAAAACCACGTTCAGAACCCACCCGATTTGAGACAGGCTGTGAAAACCAAGCCTGGGACAGTGTGTGCCCCCAGCTGGGCAGGTCTAACGGCACAGGAGGCTCCAGGGGAGGGCATGCCCCCTGCCCGGGGCTCCTGCAGGGCTGTGCTCAGGCCAGCAGCGGGTCGGCGATGCCGTGCGCGGGGTCGCAGCTGAAGGAGATGGTGACGGCGAAGCGAGTGCCCCAGCGCACCCGCTCCACGCGGTGCAGGTTCTCTGAGCCAGACGTGAAGAAGGACACCCGGCCTGCAAAGACAACGGTTGGCACCTGTGAATGGAGTCTGCCCTCAGCTGTAGCTCTCCAGCCACAGCTCAGCTGCTCCCGGTGCCCTGAGAGCCCAGGGGGGATCACAGGCTGCAGCTTGTCACTGTGAGGCACAGAGGGAACACAGCACACACAGCACGGGTTCAGGCAGGGAAGATGGAAAGAACTCTACAGTTTATTGTTGACCTCGCATCTCTCAGTTTCTGGACAGTGAGCAGAGATTGGACAGAGAAGTTCCCACCTCTCCATCTCCACTGGTCACTGGAGAAGTCCATCAGGTGAGATCTTTTACAAAGGAATGCAAACATGATCCTTGGTTATCTTACAATTCATGAGAACTGACTCCACTATACTAAAATAAGTCAGAAGGCTGATTTTCAGGGACAGCACTGCACTCTGACAGCTTTTCACTGTTTCAAACATACACTCATCCCTTGTGCCACCGAGCTGGAGATGTAATCCCACCAAAGCTAGTTTATAAAAGGCACCAGGAAGCCAAGAACATGGAAGCCAGTTCTTAGTCACCTCATTTAAAAACAAAAAAGCCCAACTCTAGCGACTGGCAGCAAAGTGTACTGATTTCCTCCCTGCTCCCCTTCTAGTCCTGGCTCTAATTTTAGACCAAAGGAGGAAGCACCAAAGAGGTGGCAAAAAGCCTTCAGTGACAAAACCTCAGCAGGTTTCCAAGCAGCTGTGGCAGCTTCTCAGCACTGCACCAAGTGTTTGCTATCACTTTCTGTGCCTGAAGTCTGGACAACAAGAACATGAACTATTCAACCCTTCCCCACCTCCCCAGCTGAAATGGGCACCAGGCACATCACTGGGTTTCTCTTATAAAAGGGATCCCAAAAATCCCTAAATTCCTTTGCTTGCATCCTCCTATGCAGCACACTATGGGGGATTTGGACAAAACCAGACTGGCTTTACAGGGCTGGCTTTACCCACTGATCCTACCAGGCTGCCAGGGTCACATCCCTGGCACAAACTCAGCCCCACCAGGGCCACATCCCTGGCACAAATGTGTGCAGCATTCAGACATTCCCCAGGGAGGTCTCAGATGTGATTTTGCTACCCCTGTGCTTGATTATTGAACAGGGGACATGCAGTAGATGCTGTCCAGAGATCCTTTCCAACCCCAGTTATTCTGATTACATGAAAGAGGCCATCCACATCAGCATCAGCTTTGGCAATCACTTATATTTGCAGCTTGCCTGTTTTGCCACTGGACTCTAAGCCCCTTCATGCCTCCAGCCTTCACATGGTATTTCCCCTTCTGCTTTCCTGGCAGCACCCTTCTGGCTTTTCTAGTTTAATTCACTGCCAAATTCCCTCTTAAACTCCTTGGGTCCTGAGAACTTCAAGGAGAAAAAGCAAATTGTGTGTTGGATTGTCTCAACCATCCCTCACTCAGTAAGGGGATGGTGACTGTGCCCTCTCTCCTCCCTGGCCACCAGGGCCAGGGAAGGGATGCAAAGCAGGGCTGGGGGAATGGAAAGGGCCTCACCACCATCCACTGCCCATGGCCACTGCTTGGGGGACTGGGAAGACTGAGCTGCTGCTCAGAAGGAGAGGAAGCACCTCCTCTGTCTGGTTAAAAAGGGAAGCAGGAACGGTTGATTTGGCACCACAGATCTCTTGAGCATCTTCCATCTCATGCACTGACAGCTTCCACTGTCTGCCTAACATTTATCAGCTCTAAATGTTCCTCAGGAAAGAAGGAAAAACTGCATCTCATCTGCTGAGTGACAGCCAGACAGAAGCACTGCCAGGGAAAATGCACAACAGTTGTGTTCTCCTCCTCGTCATCTGTTTAGGATTAATCATCAATTCATTCTCATGTGGAGTGTCCAAGAAAACCCATCCTATCATTAGGCAAATAAACTGATAAAAATGTTTTCTGCAAGCACACAACAAAATTTATTTAACTACTTCTATTGCTTATTAAAAAAATGCTGAATTGGGAGAATTTAAGTGTTTTAAACAAATCTCACAGAAGGAACCTGGACTGACAATGTCTGCAAGTGCCCTGATCTGGGGTGAGGAGAGCACCCCAGAAGAGAGGGCACAACCTTCTCTGAACAATTTTCCTGCATTTATGTCAAGCACAAAAGAATAAAACCCCCTATGGCCTAAAAATAAAACCAAAAACAAAAATTTACCTGAACTGGGTATCAAATCCTAATTAAAACTTGTCCCATACTGAGTTACTAGACAGAAATTTCCTGCTATTATAAATAAAATCACTGGTTCACATAGTGAAGTCTCCCACAGCCAGTCTGTAATTTGTAGTATTAAGAATACTCTCAAAAACAGCAGTTACTTCTACTTTAAATTCAGAAGGGCCTGGAAATCTTCCAAATTACAGTTTTTAAAGGAAATGAATGAACTTACTTATTTCCTGCTAAAAGTACATAACATTTTTAGATATCAACTGCTAGATTTGTAGAATCCCTCCCTGCTCCTGTCCTACCAGCACAGCTGGTTGCTCAAAATCACAGCAGTTTCCACTCTGTCTGAAGGTGTGACAACCCTGGGGAGTATTGAGAAGTGAAAACTGCATATTTGCTCTCTCCAAATCAATGAGGAGTCTCCCCAAGGCCTTTTGGCTCCATCTCTTCTCCCTAGAGCCAGGAGAAGGACAGGGCTGAGCTTTCCAGTTCTCCCTTCAGTCTGCTCTGCTCCCCCTGCCAGGGCTCAGATTCTGACTCCTACAAGAACTTCTCACTAAGAACAAAGTGTTGCAACTTCGACCCCATTAAACAACCTCAGGATCATCTATCTGACTTTTCCTGACCTTGCCAAACATGGCATGTCCAGAAGAGCTGTGGTCAAATCCCATGGATGCCCAAGTTCTGGGTTCTGGACTTCTGCTAAGAAGGAATTCATCCTTACATTTATTAAATCACTGAAGCATAAGCAAAAGGGCAACCTCTGCTGCTCAATTATTCCAAAAATGGCCTTAAAGAGGCTTCATCAGAGCATCTGTGGCCTGAGACATTCACACACAGCTTGGAACCAAGGAATGAACTCTCACTACTGAACCACACACTCTAACACAGCTGAGCCTGCAGTTACCTTGGTGGTTTATTTTATTTCATCTGTTACATTACCTGAATTTCATGGAGCAACTCTCTGAAGCTGATTTTCCACTGCTTTCTGCCTTCAGCTTTGCTGCCTATTTTCTTGAGCCAGTACCAACTCAAATTCATGAATTATTGGCTTGCACATGCATTACATAAAAGCCCAAACAGGACATGCCACCCGTGGTCACTCATAACCAAGTTTTCCTGGCAGGGGAAAAGCCTCAGAGGGCAGTTGTGAACACTGGCAGTGCTTCTGAATGCTCTGTGGCACAGTGACCCAGGACAGCTCTGCCCCCAGTGCTGCAGGCAGGGGGAGGTGATGACCACCCTGCCACCCTGGAAAAGGAAAATACCTCAGCAAGGCAGGGCATCCAGCAGAAGTCACTCCCAAAACACCACGGGAGGGGCAGCTCTGACCTGCACTCCAGGTACCTATTGCTTCCTGGGCTCAGTTAAAATAGTTTTTTATTTCATGCCATTGTTACCTGGCATCAAACACCCTCAGAACACAAACCTGCCTGGAAGGCAGTTATTATTCCACAGATAGCCAAAGCAAAAGCAAGTTTCCTGAGAAATAAGGAGCTGTTTTCTGTCTTTTTGACACGACTGCAACAGATCCTCTTTTTCTTCTCTTTGCAATCACCTCACCCAGACCCAGATTTGTGATGAGTATTGCAAATCAGTAAGAATTGCTGTCCTTTGTCCTGGTGCTTACTGCAGCTCCCAGTGCTGGCTCCACTTGTTCCTCACAGGACTGACAAATCTGTGGATTTTTTAAAAAATTATTCTCAGCTTTCAGCTGATGCTGATTTAACTTCAAGATGTGCTCCAGTTTTTTACTGATTGGAGCAAAACTAAAGCTAGGATTGGCAGATTATCATGATCCAGACTGAATCAGGATGATGTGGATTGCATACAGAGAAAGATGAGATTGTCTGTACAGGGGGAAGTTCCCAAATATACCTTCAAACCAAATATTTTACACTTCCAGAAACACACACTGCCAGCTGTGAGAATACACTAAGTTTGAGATTGAAGAGTCACATTTCACTCTCCAATGTACAGAATTCATTTTGCCCCACAGATAAGTTTCTTCCAGAAACACCAGGAGTGACTGCAACCTCTCCTTCTGCCTCTGTATAACAAATTACTTGTCTGAAGAACAAATTCCCTTGTAAGCTGAAAATAACTGCAGCAAAGCCAACCTTCAAACCAAGAAATGCACGTGCAAATAAAGAGCACAGAACCAGTACTGGGCTTTCATTCCAACAGCAGTTTCATCTACACTTTCTGATCAAGTCTGTGACCTGCCTAATACTGCCAGACCCCAAAATCACACAGAACTCTGCAAAATTATGAAATTTTAAAATATGGAACTTTACACACTGACTAGTTTAGCAGCAGCAGAAAGTATACCAATTTTGTGACTGAAAAAGGAAAGCCTTGATGTCTGCCATTTATTCATTAGTAAAACATGTCTCAGACCAGCAAAAAGAGTTAATATTGAAAGGGCTTAGTTTTGAAGGACCTCATTTAAAATGTTGCTCTGTTTCTTACAGTCTCTCAAACAGAGCCAACCCTGATACAAAGGGTGGAAAAAAGTCCCAGTATGACAACTTTGCAAACAGAATTTCCATATATATATTTAAAAGGAACATATACTATTTTAGATCTGTTTCTTTGTCACCAAAAAAAAATGTTTTCTTTTCAAAGTCATATTTCCCTTGGCACTAAGAATTTTCTTCCTCATGGTACAGTGAGTTTCTTGTGGTCCTGACTGAAGTCAAAAGACACAAATTCACTTCTGAAGCCCATCAGAGCACAAGAAGGATGTGTTCCTTCATGCCACCTCTGGTTATGAATTAGCCAAAGGTCTGTACACTTGAACTGCTGCTGACTTGTTCATTTCTTTAAAAAAAATAAAGCCTCAACTTTAATAAATTATAATTCCTTCTTAAAGCTAGTGTTTGCTAACAACCAAACTAGGGGATGTTAAAGATCATCCAACAAATTAGAGTTCAGTCAGCCATGTGAGAGTCAGGATTTAGAGACTGCTCAGGTCATCTGCAAGTGATACACACTGAGGGAAGTGAAAGTATTTTAGTTTAGGCTGCACTTCTGGCAGAACAGCTCTCCCTGTCCCCAGCTGCCTGGCTGACTCTGAGCCTCACCAGTGGAGTGCTGCAAATGCATCTGCAGCAGCAGTGGGGCTTGCCCAGGCAGCACTTTCAAACACAGGACACCCCACAATGGTTTAATTGCTTTTTCTTGTATTTCCAATTACTGCTTTTCTGCTCTGCTGCATCACTAACAATGCCTTTCTGCTCCCCACTGACACTTGAACAAATTGCTGCTCACAGGAAAAGAAACCTGCTCATTTTGGCACAGAGTATCAAGTCCCCAAAAATGCAGGCTAAGTGTGAGACAATACCAGGTTTTAGGACTGCAGTGGCATTAGCAATACAGAAAAGCAAATTACTTGTCAAGCATGAAAACTGAACCAGTGATTATGACAGTCATCTCTAAAAGAGCCTGGAGCTCCTAAATGAGAAGCCTGAAAGCTCATCAACATGTGGTTTTAAAAGTTGACTTGGAGTGACAAGAGGAGCACAAAGGATCAAAAGAAGCGAAAAACAAAACAAACAAACAAAAGCCAAAAAGAAGGAGAGAAAAAACATTGCAGAGGAACATTATGAACACGAAAAACACATCAACAGAAAACAGCCTGGGGTCATTCCTTCACAAAACACATTTTATCAGCAAGAGGAAAAATAAGGGCAAATGCCTTCCAGTTGTGCTCCACCTCTGAAGCTTTTCTCCTTTGCTCCCAGGATGTCAGTGGTGATTGTGCACCAGAGGCTGTGACACAATCACAGGACCCCTGACAGCTGTGGTAACAGAGAGATGTGTTAGAAAAGTGTCATTCATCTTCTCTTGTGCCCACGAAGCACATTTGTGCTATTCCTTAGGAGCTGTGCATTGTTTTGTTTCAGAATGGGTGTCCTGTGGCACACACTGCCCATACAACCCCCAGGCAAAGGGAACAGCCAGAAAGAAAATTCTGTATTTCAGCAGCTTCCCCTTCTTCCCCCAAAACGACATCAAGAGCAAAGACCTTGCAGCAGAAAACCTAAAAACGAATAGATGGGGCTGAATGGAAGCAATTTCACAGTGACAGGCTTTTGGAAACTAATTCAGGGGCACTTTGCTCACTGCAGCCAGGCTGAGTGCCCCTGCACTGAGGAGACAGCTCTCCTCACACACCCAGAATCCAGCTGTGACTCCCACAGCTTGAAAGAGCTGGTAATCCTGGAATTGCATCTGGAAACAAAATAGTTTAATGTGTTCCCTTTCAAAATACTGGCAGCAGCATTTTGCAAAAGATGAAGCTTTCAGTTTAGGGTTTACTTCCAATGATAAAATAATCAAACATACAGTTCTTGATAGCAAACCCAGAATGCAGGTATTCTCAGAGTTTATCTAAACCTGCATCACTGCAGGTGAGTGGATCACTGTGAGCCATAAGTCAAAAAACACCATCCCAATTTGCAGGCAGCAACAGTCTGAAGTCAGTTCTGCTTGGGGTAACAACTGTCAGCACACAATTACTGAGGCTCTTTAAATGACTAAATTTCCATCTTTTCTGTCTTGGGGAAAAAAAGACAGAATACAGCAGGAATATAAAGTTGTCCTTTTCTTCCCTGCAGCAGTGTGGCTGATCTTGCATTATGAAGCTCAGCAGTCACCTGCCAGAGAGATGAGTTAAGGCTGAGCTCCTCTCTAGGCAGCCCCAGAGTAATTCTAGTTTCAAATTATCCACACATTAGAAAAAATCTCAAATCAGCCTTAAAGGTTTATAATTTATTTATAACTGACTGTCATCAGAAGGTTCATCCCTGTCAGGCCTCCTGGAAGCAGGGATGGATTAATACCCAAGAAATCATGGTTCATCAGGTTCCAGCAGGTCAGCAGAGCTGTGGCAATCAATCACCTGCACACTCAGCCCTCAGCCATTACAGGGTATTAAGCCCCACCTTGAGCAGCAAAGGAATTTCAGGCCAGTCTAAAATAAATTGCTTTAATTTGGAGCTGCTGCAGTGACAGCTCTGCTCTGGCTGCACAGTGACCTGCTAAGCTGTCAGGACTGGCCACCTCTTCTAAACCCTACAGCTTTCAAGGAAGTCACTTGTTGTGGCTTAACCCCAGCTATTACCAACTGTGGCTCTATTTGAACCTGTTTGGATCTTTACTTTTGATGTCCTCAAGCTGAACACAGAATGCTGCATTACCCCACGTTATTCCTGCTGACACAAAACCCAGTCCCCCCCTCCTGCCAGCCCAGCAAGTCACTAAATGGCACAGCCAGCAGCCAAGTGGGCTCCTACCTGCTCGGGGCTCCACTGTCTTGTTGGAATCTGCATCCATGAACACGAAGCGGCCGCCCCCGAAGTCTTTGGAGTAGTCAGAGAGATAGAGCAGAGAGGTGTAGTCAAAGGAGCCATAAGTGACCTGTGGGGAAAGGCAAAATTACCAAAAATTGCCAAATTCTTTCTCTTATCTCTGCAGAGCACAGCTGACTGAGCAGATGGATCTGGTGGGATTTTCTGATTTACGGTTTTTCATGTATTTAATAAATCGGTCTTTGGAAATCAAGAACAGCATTTTCTAGGAATTATCTATGTTTATCAGTCAATTCTCTTGTTTCTCTCCAGTCTCTACAAGACTAGCATGTCATCTTTATTATTTCTACTGCTACAGTTTCCATAATTACAGAGGTGCTCCTATTGATTTCTATCATCCAAGAGCAAAACACAACGTAGTGCCAGAAGTGCACTGAATCAAAAAGACAGGATTTATACTATTCAAGATAAAATTTCACCAGGAGGTTAAAAGCAGAACAGCCCTTAACTAATGATTTCCACCCATTATCTAATCTTGGTTATAAGGTTTCTGCATACCTCACTTCTATTCCTTCACCAGCTACCACACAGGAGATTCATGATAACAGTAAATCAGAATTTCCAAGTAAATACACATTTGTTGGAGGAGCTTCTACTCTTTTCCATACAGGTTTTGTTTAAAACCCTTCAAAGTGAACTTTGGAAGCCTCTGCTTCTTCTCAGCCTACAGCCCAAACCTCCCACTTTGAAGTATAGCAAGGTGATTTTTTTCCTTCCTTTTAAAGCATTATTTTTGGTCAATATCTACACTGAAGGTGGAGAAAAGAAATACTACACACTAATGCTCAGAGTGAAGCTATCTAAATATTTAACACTGAGTTTTGCTGATTCTGGAAATAATTCCTTTCATATCTGCATGTCACCAGCAATTAAAAAAATACTTGAAATCAATGTCTGTGTTCTCCAATTTCTTTGTGTATCACAACTCAAAAGTTCAGCATTACACTGTCAAACAGTGAAATGTGCAGCACAGCAGTGCTGTATAAATACACAGAATTTGCAGAGTGTTTTGACTGACCTGGTGACTGTTAGAGGTAGGTGCTACTTCCAAACTTAGAAGTTTTCTAAATATTTTGAGTCATGTTTCAAGTTATACTCATTAGTGCCAGTTAAATTTTGGCTCAGGAGCAGTTGTACACATTTTTTCTGTAAGGGCAGGACCAGAGAGAACATAACAGCAGATGGAAGAGGAAGACATTTCCATTCATACTCATGTTATTATTTTGACCATAAGGGCTCAAAGGAAAAAAAAGCCAAATCTGGGGATATGCTGCCCTACATGGTGTGAATCACAAAAAATGAGAGAAATATTACAGGGATCCCCTTCTCCCCATATTTTCCCAAACCCTGGTAGCAATACAAGGCAATAAATGGGAATTAATGAGCAAGTGGTGGTGCAGCACCTCAAACCAGCCACTCTAAAGCCCTTCTCATGCAATTCAGCTTTGTAAAGCTATTTTCCACTTCACTGACTCAGTGACAAAAGATTCAATCAATTTAAGGAAGTCTCCAGCCAGTGGAGAAGTTCATTCAACTCATACTTGCATGTTTGATGCATCAAAATTGTTTTTATCCACTCTTCAGTGGAGCAGCAACCTTTGTGCACTCTCCTTCCTCTCCAAGGTGGCTCCACCAATTCTAAACTTCCAAGAGCTGACTAGCAACCATTTTAACCAAACAAACTTGATTTCTAGAGGTGACTAGTTTGGGGAGGGAAGTGTGCAAGGGAAAATGGCTTTTCTCTTCCTCTCCTTGTTCATTACTCACTCTCAGAAGCAGCCAGGCCTGAGAAATGCAACACTGTGGAAAGGAGGCACTCAATTACACTCAGTTATTTAAAATGCTAGAAGTCTCCCCCATGTATATCAAATATATTTGTTACCCTGGTAATGATTTGCAGTACCAGACAGATTAATAATTGAACCAAAAGATCAAACTATGTGAGAAAAGCTGTCATTAAAAGCCACACAGCTGCAAATCAAATTTCTACAGCTCCTTGTAAACAACTCAAGAGAAAAAATGCAGATATTTCCATTTAGCCTGCTCTGTCATATGGTTAGTGTGCTCTTTTTGAACACTCCTTATCCAAAAAGTTGAACACAGATAATATTTAATGGTAGATGCTCATAATGATGTTTACATGACACTTCTTTAAAGGCTATTATTATAAATAGAACTAATTGCCAGAATTAGCCCATTTTGCAGTGGGTTTTTTGAGGGACACATTTCTATGCAACTGAACAGTTGCAGGACCATGCAAGAGGTTTGGAGTTACTGAGGGTATTTAGGACAGCAGCCTCTGCTTCCCAGTGCAGAAGAAAACTCACTTTGCAATCAGCACTGGTCTAGAATGCAGAAAAAGAGTCAAAACTTCTCTTTTCCTGTAAGCCTTCACCTAATTCTGTGCAGATAACCACCTGAATAGCCTTGATAGCTGCTTCCAGTGGTCTGTTTATTGGCAGTGTCTCTTTGGCAGACAATGCAAGAGCAAAGAGCACATCTCTGAACTGCAGGTGAGCTGAGGTGATGGCTTTGAGCAGAAAGGACAATCAAACTCCTCAATTTTCAGAGATGATGCTGTCCCAGGGCAGAAATGGGATCTTTTGATGTGTTTTATTAAATGTAGGGGAAGAAGAGAAGAGTGCAAAGTCTGCTAGAAGGGACAGCAGCCAGAGAGGGCTGCAGGAACAGGGAAGGGTTGGGGAGATGGAGAGCACACTGCAGGTGAGGAGACTTCAGGGTTTGGCTTGTTCAGCTCAAAGGCTGAAAAGGGATATGATTCCTACCTATAAATACATGGGGGTGGGAGGAGGAACAAAAAAAGCTGATCACAGACATGTTTAGGCTAAAAAAAACCCAACCAATTTGGGGAAAATGTGCACTGAAGTGCTGGACTAGCTTTGATAGAAGAAATTCAAGGCAAACAAACCCAGAACCATCTTCTGGCAGAGCCTGACAATTCTGTGAAGGATGAGAGGATCCATGCCCAGGCAGGGGAACTGCACAGATCTGCAAGTCTCACACAGCTTCCACCAGAGAATGCTGTAAGAATGCAGTGCTGACAGTGTGAAGTGTGCAACAGCAACTCCATCATAAATCAGGCATTTGACATTTGGAATCTTCAGTTCCAAACAAATTCCATCCAAGATGAAACTCCACATCTCAAAACAACACTTGCTTCATTTGATTTAGATGCTTATAAATTCAGCAAGATTAAATGAGTCATTCAGGGATTTCAGGGGTTCCATTCCTATGTAACTACAAACCAAGTAAATTTTAGGGGGAATAAAAACAAAGCCTCAGATAGACACAATAAATCTGTACTACTCCATTATGCTGTTAAAAGTCTTCAGGGAGATTCAGAGTGAGGAATATAATTGCAGTAGACTCAGCAACACCAGGAAAGAGGCAAGATGGGTTTTCACATGTTCTAAGAAGCCACATCTCTTTAACAACAATGTCACTCTGAAACAGAAAATATAGTGAACTCCTTTTGCTAAGGCTTCATTTTATCTTTCTTCTGGAAAGAGGCAAGGAGAAAATCATGATGTCTTCTAGGACTAAGAGTAATCTTCACTGTTAAATTATGCAGAAATACCTAAAGTGACTTGTTCTGTTCCAAGGGGAAAGCATAAATAATGATCCAAAACAAAAGCATCCAACAAAGTGGCAAGTTTTATTGCTCCTTCTTCAACTTCCCAGTATTCACACTGGCTTTGGAGGCCACATAAGAACTCTGATGCTTTTTTCTATGAGGAACTTCCTACCTCAGATCAATAGAAATGTGGTTTTTTCCCTGCTCTTAACTGCAGTCTGGAAGTGAAATACAAGCCAGGCTGACTGCACTGGAGGCAACCTGGGAAGCTGCACACCTTCATCCTATTCACTCTCTGCTCAGACTATTTATGATTATGAACAAGGTAACTGTCCCAACTGGGATTATTCTCTTCAGAGACTCAGAATTATTTAGGCTGTGTAGAAGATCTCCAAGATCTTCTTGATACCAACTCCAACCAGCCATAAATCAGACAACCCAATTATTCAGTATAGTCACTCCTAAGGTCTACATTATGCATTCCAAGTCTAAAAAAGCACTTTTCCTGCTTGTTTTGTTTTTGTGAAGCTGGAGATGGGTTAGAAAAAGCCAAGGCAAATCAATTGATTTATCTGCTCCCTGAACAGACAGCCTGCAAGTTAAATAAAACATGGACAAAAGAGAAAGATAAAAACAGGAAAACAGTCAGCCTGCTGTCCATCATGTCCAGGCACTCTCAGGATGACAGGACAGAAAAGCAGCTTCCAATATTCTCCTGATGCAAACTTATTTGCATGTAAATGACAAAATAACTTTTACATTATAGGAGATATTTAGGTGGAAACACTTAATTGAGAGGTTATCCAACCACCTTATTCATTTCCCAATGCAAAACACATGCAGAGAAGAATAAAGAGAATACTGGCAAGCAGGGCTTGTGCAGACACAAATCTCATTATAGTAATAAATCAGAGTCTGAAATTCTAAAATAGGCTTTTTTTGGGCTGAAATAAAAGAGTGGAGAAAATAAACATCAGCTGTTAAAATAGACTGCTTTTCCCACCCTTGTGGCAGTCCAATCTGATTCTCTGAAACTGTGGAAAAACTGTAAGGAACCAATGAATTCTGCACTTCACACAACCAGAATCACCAGTTTCCTTCTTCCCCAGGGTCTCCTGGAATTGGGCATAACATGAGGGAATTTCTGTGAACCCCACCAGCACAATTTGCTCCCTACAGCCGTTTCCTGCCAACACAAATCAAAACAATCTGAGCCTCAAAACCATCCCTACCACCCCTGGTGCAGAGCCATTCCCATTCACTGGTTACATCACAGCTTTCCAAACCAGAGGCATCCAAACCTGGCAGATTCCACCCTACAGGACTTTCTGCTTCCAAACATAAGCTGTGGCATCATTACCACCACTTTTTCTAAATTTAAGCTGCTTCTGCCCACATGAACAAGGACACAGGAACTCACACCAATGCTGTGACCAACAAAAGACATTTCCCTCAGAATGGCTTCTTCCAGGAAATACTTTAAGGCAAGGAATATTTCTGTTTGATTTTTTAATGCCTCAGGTCTTAGACTTCAAGGTACACTGCCCACTTACAGACTAGAGCCCTGAGGAATAACTTGGATTTTGCTGGGATTATTTTATTTAGTTCCATTTTGGGTAATCCATGACTCCAGAGTGGCTCATTTATAAATCCTGAAGGCATGAAACATGGGTATTGTGGAGCAGAGGGCATTTTTTGTGTTGTGGTGTTTTTTCCTTAGATTCTTCCACTGTTTGTATTCTGCTGTTCTGCACAGAATGCTTGAACTCAGTGAAATTCAGAAATAAACTCAATACCAAATCATTCAAGTCCCCTGAGAAATACCAAGCTGTAAGCCTAGAGATAAGACTGTGCACTAAAAAAGGATCAGAACATTAAGTTATTAAAAGAGGGCACCAGATGCCCACTGAAACACAAAAAGTTTCAATTCACATATAGCTGAAATACAAATATAAAGCCTTTTTCAAGAGCCTTACATCAATAACAACAGTGACCAACTGACCACTGTGAAACCTCTCCTGCTAGATTTGGCTGAAAGAGCAACTCAGGTCATTCTCATCAATGTTCTGACAAAAGAGATTCCTGAGGAGTTGTTCTCACAGTTTACTAATTTTAGCAAAACTAAATTAGGGAAAATAAAATGGAATGGGATGTAACAGCCCATGTTTCTAAACCTCACTTATCTCCCTTTAGGTTCATCCCCTGAAGCAGCAGTTTCCAAACCTGTTTGATGGGTTGTTTAATGCAAAATGATTTCAAGGTGATCTAATAATAAAACCAGGAGATGTTTGCCCCCCATCTCAGCCTCCTCCTCACCTTGTCCACGTGTGGGTGCCAGTACTCATCGTGGGTTGTCTTGGCCTCTGTGCTGTTCATCCTGGAGAAGAAGGTGGGCTTGGTCAGGTACATGGCAGAAGAGCTGATCCCAAACACCTGAGCAATCCTCTGCTGAATCCTCTGCCTCACATCCCTGCAGAGAGCACACAGAGTGTCACTGGCACCTCTCTGCTGCTGCTTCTGGGCTCTTCAGTCAGCCACTGCTTCTTCCTCAGCTGAGAAAGCACGGGGAACACACCCCCATTGCTGAGCTTGACTTGGGGGAGAGAGGGAAAGAGAGGGAGAAAGAGAGAGAGAGGGAGAAAGAGAGAGAGGGAGAAAGAGAGAGAAAAGGAGAAGGAAAGAGAAAGAAAGAGAGAGAGGGAGAAAGAGGAGAGAGAGGGAGAAAGAGAAAGAGAGAGAGAGACAAGAGAAAGAG
>VXBS01003789.1:176503-194019 GCA_013400255.1 Sitta europaea | reverse complement strand
GAGAGAGGGAGAAAGAGGAGAGAGGGAGAAAGAGGAGAGAGGGAGAAAGAGAGAGAGAGGGAGAAAGAGAGAGAGAGGGAGAAAGAGAGAGAGAGGGAGAAAGAGGAGAGAGAGGGAGAAAGAGAGAGAGGGAGAAAGAGAGACAGAGATACACACACACATGCCACACACTGGTTTTGGTTAGGGTTTATGGCTTTGGGGTATTTTTAATTGTCAGAATACCAAGGAATAGGAACTATGTGTCCTGTGGCCTAGGTTTGAAAATTTGTCTCTTTTTCTGACTTATTACACACCTATCCCACTGTTTGTTAACTGCTGAAAACATTAAGTCTTTCACATAGATATTTTTAATCCAAATCAGGTAAAAGTCAAATTGTATCTTCATAAAAGGGTTGCCTCTGAAGAACCTTCAACTACTTTTAAACCAACTGGTGAAGTGCCTAGCACCATGAAATTCCAGATTTTTTAAAATGAATGCAAGATGTCTTTCACAATTACAGAATTACAGTGTACAAACAAGATAATCTGAGTTTCTGAAGTTGTGCATGGAATTATATTAGTAGGTTTGTATCTTCCATTGCATTTCTCCACTCACTAGTACTGAAACTCAACATCACTTTCAAGAAAGTTTTTCCCAGGTATCTCTCTAGGGAACTTAAATGGTGACTAAAAAGAAGTGACAGAATTAAGACAAGACCTGTGGTGTGTGTCTATAGGCTGTGAAAGTCATCTCTTAAAATCCACAAGCACTAAAAATCCTGAATATTCATTCTGTTCACACCTAGTCCCTCATGAGAAAGAGTANACTTTTAAACCAACTGGTGAAGTGCCTAGCACCATGAAATTCAGGGTTCTTGGTCAACATGTATATTGGTATTGTTACCAGATTTTTTAAAATGAATGCAAGATGTCTTTCACAATTACAGAATTACAGTGTACAAACAAGATAATCTGAGTTTCTGAAGTTGTGCATGGAATTATATTAGTAGGTTTGTATCTTCCATTGCATTTCTCCACTCACTAGTACTGAAACTCAACATCACTTTCAAGAAAGTTTTTCCCAGGTATCTCTCTAGGGAACTTAAATGGTGACTAAAAAGAAGTGACAGAATTAAGACAAGACCTGTGGTGTGTGTCTATAGGCTGTGAAAGTCATCTCTTAAAATCCACAAGCACTAAAAATCCTGAATATTCATTCTGTTCACACCTAGTCCCTCATGAGAAAGAGTAACACACAGACTCGATTTTTTAACCTATCTCACTTTACATTTTTAGGGGTCAACTCAAGCTATTTTATCAGAAGCATTAAATGAAGTCAGAGAGATTTTCAGGGATATATATGGCTGCATGAACTAAGGTTCCAACTTGAGAACTACATAGTGGTGGAGTTGGCAAAACTGACACCAGGAGAGAACCCACAGCCCCTTCCCCTCATGCTGTGGGAGGCTGATCTGGCTGGCTGCTTCTTCCAAGGAGTAGGATGCAGGAAAAGCTCCCAGAAAGCACTAAATGCAATTACTCATTTTGTGAATTGAGAGTTTTGGACTAGCCAGCTCAAGAATTCACAGCCACAAACACCAGAGCAGCTGATTCCCTGGCCCCTGCATCAGCCAGGGATAAATCCACTCCCAAGCAGGCAGGCACAGTCTTGACATAACTAAATCTCCAGCAGTTGTCCTGCTCTGCAAGGAGGCCTCCCTCTTCTTTCAGCCTGATTCATTTCCCATTTTTAAAAGCTTTCTCTTAAGGTTTGCTGCCTGGTGTTTATAAGGTTCTGCTAAAGCTTCACTCCTCTTGGAGACTGATGTGTGATGGCTTTGGGCAGAATGTGTTTTACAAACCAAACAGGATGCAAAGCCCTACTCAATATGCCAAATACAGCATTGCAGCTGGTTTGAAAAGTACAATAAGGTCACTTTTTAGCCTATTAAATCTCTTCTGTACAGTCTGTTTTCTGCTGGCCAGACCATTTCAACATTTATCAATACTATGACTGCAGGTTTTTCATTCCATTCCCTGCCCTGCTGCTCCAAACACAGCAAAATA
Organism: Sitta europaea; assembly: GCA_013400255.1. Lineage (NCBI taxonomy): Eukaryota > Metazoa > Chordata > Aves > Passeriformes > Sittidae > Sitta > Sitta europaea. Next base: position 191,973 of record VXBS01003789.1, on the reverse strand, counting down.
CTTAAGGACAAAAAAAATTGTCCTTCATGTGTAAACCAAGTGTCAAGAGGAGCCAAATTGCAGCTCAGAAGGTGCAATCAAGTAAGGAATCAATGAGCCCAAAACTGGGAGAGCCACACTGTTGCCTCAGAAGCAGCAGGAGCCTCCCTTCCCTCACTGCTCCTGGCTCACTGGCTCTTCCAAACCCTTGGGAGAGTTCTGGTGGACTATGGCTACAAAGAAAATACTTCATGCTGGAGAATACAAGCATTTGTTTTCATAAGCACAGCAACTCTTGTCTCATTCGGACTGCTGAGGTGTACCCTGGCTCTGAGCAGAGGCAGGAACAGAGCTCTGCAGGGGCAATAAATGCCCAGGAACAGCATCAGCACCAAATTAATGCTCCCCCCACATCTGTCAGCAGCAGTCCTTGTCCATTTGCACTGAGTCACTGGAAAATTATCAAAATGCTCACACCAGACTCAGGGAAAGGCAGACCAGAACTCCTGACAGGAGCACATGGTTCTGTAAAAACACAGTTTTGGAGTTAGGGTGATGAGGAAGAAAATTTTAAAAAGCCAATGAAGCAGCTGGAAGTCCAAGGAACACACAGCCTGAGAGAAAAGGAGCTCAGTGGCTTGCAAAGCTGCCAGCTTAATGTAGCAGCAGCAGCACAGAGAGCTAAAAGTGCCACTGAAAAGTTTCTGTGAGACACAGGCTCTGCCAAACCAACACAAAAAATGCAGTTAGGAGCCCCTGCAAAGAGTGACTGAACCATGGTGACAGGAACACTCCAAGCTCAATCCCACCCAACTCCCTGATTATCCCACTTGGCAGCACTGTGCCAGGGAGCTGACAGAGCAGAGGCCTCCTGCAGCCAGAGCTTGAACAGCAATCACACACCAGGCATGGGCAGAAAGCAAACTCACAGCTCCTCCTCTGCCCCTGCCACTCTCTGCCTTCAGCACCTGTGAGGTTTGGGGAATAAATCTTTGACTGTGCTGTTTTCTGCTCAACTCACCTCTTCCACCAAGCATCCTGATTAAAGGTCTCCCTTCTGACTAAACATTCCATTTATTATGTGGAACAAGAGGGATTGCTGCAATGTGCTTGGCAGATGGTGGTTAAAGTACCAGCCTAGGAACCATAATTGAGTCTGCAGTAATGTAATTTTGACAGAGACAGTTTAGATATCAGCCCCCTGGCTCAGGATGCCTTCTCAGATTCAGTATTGTTGCAATCAGTAGTACTTAGACATGAATTACATTCAGCTATTTCTCTCAAGAGTGTATTTTTAAAGTGACCTTGGTAGGTAAGGGAGCATAATGAAGATAAATGCTCCCAAAAATAACATAAAATCATTCATTAAGGCCATAAAGTACTACAATCCATGTTAAAGCACTGCCATTAACAGGAACACAAGCATTTAATAATATATTTTGTATTAGCTTAATATCCAGCAGACTGAAACATCCCCTATACTGCCTGAAATCCCAGTGGAATATTGACATTCCCTAGCAGCTGTCTCATCTCACAGCATTAACTTATAAAATTATTGAAAAACTGAATGCTTCTGTTCATGTGAAACAGAAATTATGCATTTTCTTTATGCAAAGTTCAATAATAATCAAAGAATCATTTAATCTTTGCAATATTGGGAACAGAAGTAAAAAAATTTTAAAGAAGTTCATCTATGACATCTATGTCATGATGGCATCTATGTCATAATGACATCTAAAAACCACTGTTAAATAGAAATAAGCTTAAAGTGATTAATATTTTAGGATTATATTAATTACTTTTTTAATAAAACTAATAAACCCATTTGGCTCCTTAACCACTAGAGGGAGATCAGATTCCTTCACACAGACATGGAAAAAAAAGACTAAAAAAAAAAAAAAAAAAAAAAAAAAAAAAAAAAAAAAAAAAAAAAAAAAAAGAGTTAAAATGTTCAAATCAGGGACATTTTAAATTATGAGAAACCAACTGAAATGCATAACCAAAGAATTACTGTGTCTAGTCAACAAAGAATGCTTGTTCCTAACCTCTGGCCACCCACCCTGCCAGCCACATGGAGCTCCTTAGGTTTGTTGTGTTTGCTGAGGAGCAGGGCTGCAGGAATGCTGAGAGCAGCAGAAGCCAGAGCTGTTCCATTACAGAGCTCTTCCAGCCCCTGGCTGCTTCTCCAGCCAGCACATGAGTCAGCTGAAGTCCTGCTTTACCATTTTTAATGTTTTTCTACACTCTGCCTCAAAACCCCCCCAAGTTCCTGATGTAGTAACAGCCCAGAATTGTGGCTATCATCACAAAACCCTGAAAATCAGCCTTCTGATTTGTTTTGGTTTAACAGAGTCAGTTCTCATGAATTGTAAGATAAACAAGAATCATGTTTGCATTCTTTTGTAAAAGATATCACCTGATGGACTTCTCAAGTGAGCAGTGGAGATGGAGAGGTGGGAACTTCTCTGTCCAACCTCTGCTCACTGCCCAGAAACTGAGAGATACGAGGTCAACAATAAACCAGAGACTTCTTTTCTTCTTCTCTACCTGAACCCCTGGTGTGTGTTGCTGTGTTTCTGTCTACAGTAACAGAACCCCTTGGATGATGTGTGACAGAGGAGGTGATGAGGAAGGATTTTCCCTCCCAGCTCTCATGCTCCAGCAGATCCTCACAGTGTTGTTGTGGTGAATCACAACACGACACAAATTCCTCTGAAAACAGCTCAGAGAGATGAATCTGACTCTGGTTTTTATTCAAACAAATTACTTCTTTTATACATTTTTGACAGGTCACTGTGATTGGTGAGTGAGTGGGAGAACTCTTCACTGGTTAAACTAGAGGGACATTAAAAGAAGGTCTGTTTTACAGAAAGAATTCTGAGTTTGTTACAAAAGCAATTTTGATGTTTAAGTTGTGAGAATAAGTTTTAGAAACTCAAAACATCACGAAAAACAGAACTTAAGAAACTTAGAAGCTGTAGGCCTGGAAAAACCAGACTACACTCACAGAGCTCAGAGGAGCAGCTCTTCTTGCTGGGAGGGAGGGAAATGTGTGGGACTGCCATCACCCTAAACACATTCACACCATAAAACTGTCCTGATGTGCCTGATGCAGCTCAAATGTTGTTTATCAGCCACCAAAAACTCCTTTTATTTCTCTTCCTCAAGCCATCTTAATTTCAGAGATTATTATTTTGAGCTGCAAAATCCAGTGTAGGAATGCAAAGGGCAACCCTCTCCCAGCCTGCACTCTACAAAGAACTCAAAAAACAAAACAATTTCTGGTCTGTGGTTCAGTCAGCAGATATTCAAAATCTTTACCGGTATAATGCAAAATCCTCTTCTGTGAAGATCTCTTGAATTTTGTCCCCAAAGTACCTGAAAAATTAAACAACAGTCTAAAAGATGAGTTGCTGAATCAGACACCTTCTCACCCTCACCTGTGCTTTACCCACAATCAAAAAGTGAGAACACAACACATAAAAATCTTACAAATGCTTCTGAGCACGATGTCCAAAAGCTAAAAGACCAAATGTTCAAAGATTAAAGGACTGAAATGCTGCAACTGCTAATGGCATTCCTCAGGCATTAAAAAAATCCCCTCCCACATCATGAAATAAGAACATGGATTCAAGTTCTTAAGGGTTCAGGTTATTTGATTTCCTCCACTGCTGAAAAACTAAACTATAAGTGGGAAAAAAATGCTATGATTAACTGGTGCAGGAACATAAAAATAAAGATAATGGCAGCTTTCAAAGTGCCCAGTTCAACAAAAGATCCATTTTCATGCCAAGAAAGCTCTTTAACTGGGCATGGCAACTGTGGTGAACCCAGCCAGCTTCCTTAATTTCTCCTCAGTAATCCCAGCCTGGGGGCTCAACTCTTTGGAAGAGGCAGGGAAGGGATGGATGACAGGAGCAGGAAGCCACAGCCCCTTTTACCTGTACAGATTAACAAAATGCTTCCCCAGGGAAAGAGCTCCAGAGTGCAAGTCCAAAATTGATGCCTGGAAAAGGAAACAAAGAAGGAAAAATCAGCATGGAAAGGTTTTAGCATTATTTAACTATGACCTTTAATAACTGTCCCAGGTTGCCTCTCACTTTCCACAGCCTCCCAAGTAAAAGTGATTTCCAGCCTTTGGGTTCACAATATAAGATTTATTTTACAACTGCAAACCTCCCCCAGATCCCTGCAGAGATGCAGGGATTATTAAGGTATTATGAAAAAAAAAGCCTAGGACTGCTATTCCTGAGATTCAGATCTGACAGGGAATTGCCAGTCTCCCCCATGGGCTCAGGGAAATCACTCTGCTCCAGGATCCCTTCTCAAAGACATTTCCCTTCCACACAAAGATGACTCATTTTCCAGTATTTGTGAAGTGCTCAAGTAGCAGCACTAATATTTATCTTGCCCTGCATTTGTTATTAAAACCTCTCCTTCACCATGAGATCCTGTATACTTCTCATATTTAATACAGACACTTAAAAGGCTGTTTAAAAGTACAATCAGGATTCCAAGGCTTACTAGGGCCAAACTTTCTTCTCCTCAATTTCTAAGCTGCTGTAAAAGAAAACCACATAGTGAAAAGGAAAATTCAATCCATTTCTTTATCCAAACTCTTCTGCTGAGCTCCCAACAATCTGCAAAGATTAGCATCCACATTTGCCAGAAGAGAGAGCTACCTCTCAGGATTCTAAAATGTTTCTCAAAATTGAATAAGGTACACTTTTGAGTGTCCTTTGCTGTCCAAAAAATACATGTTTGTTCTCTATCAGTTCAAAAGTATTTAAAAATATAATTGTCTAACAGAAGTCTTCTTGTCTTTTACAGTGGAAATACCAAAGAGCAACAGTTAATTAACCCAACTGGCACTGAAGTGATGACATCTCTGTGTACAATATCTGGGCACCCATCTTGGAGTTTGGCATTGTCTTGGTGCACCACAGACCATTCACATTATTCTAAGAAAATCCCAGCAATAATAACACTGGTGACAGAGAAACACACTCAAAACAGTCCCTTAAAAAAATCCCTGCAATTTGAGATTGCAAAACCTCAACTGCTCTGAGCTCCAGAGCTGAATCAGAGGAACCCCACTAACAACTCTTATTACAAGAGATAGTAACAACTATTTTTTAAAATAAACCCACACAAATAACCTTATTTATCCCTTGAAAAATACAAAAAGTTACAAGTTACTTAAGTGGACACAGCATAAGCTTTTCAGATCTGTCCTTCCCACTCTTTTCCAAAAGCTTCTGAGGACTGTTGAGGAAACAAGCAATCTCACACTCATGCAAGAGCAGCTCTTGTATTAAGCTTTACTCAAGCTTCAGAAGCAAAATACTTTCATCTCTTGGTTCCTGGTTCTGTACAAAAATCTAAGCCACAGCTAAAAGAAGTAAAACTGTTCCTGTGTAGCTTCAAAACTACGTTTGTGACCATGTTAAAGTAGATTATAAGTAGCACAACACTGCTGGAAAGATTAATTTAATTTAAAAACAAATTGCCTTTCTAACTCCTTCCACATGCTTTTCAAACTTACACATTTCTTCTCACTCCCCAAGCTCCAGATGATTACAGTTAGGAAGATCCAAAATAATGAAAGGAATCAATAAAAGACACCCTCAAGAATTGTAGCTATTTATAGCAGAGAAGGCAATAGCTACAACATAAAGCCTAGAAAAGCCAGATAAAGGCTGAATTGGGAACCTGAAAAAGAAAGAATATTCTTCAGGGTTGTCTCAGACAGGGAAAAAAACCTGAATGCCAAGAGAGGGACTTTGTTACACATGAGCACAGAGCTCTTTGTTTAACCTGGGGAAGAAACAGGAACACATTTATTCTGGCCTCTGTCAATTCAGAATACGAAACATTTTCAGCATCATTGCTGACACTGAGAATAAAATCTTGATTACCTCAAGTCCAGTCTGCAGTTCAGGACAACATTTCCAGGCTGAAAGGCCTATAAAGTTTGTCAAAAGATGGTAAACACACACCCACACCCCTATTTCAGAGAGACTGTTTGACAGGACTACCCCAATATCCTGGTTTACAGAAGTGAAATAGAACTTTCTTTAAAAAATAAAAAGCATGAGCATGTTCTTCTGGACCTTCACTACTGTTAGTCCCATACTCTCCACCCTCTTACTGCTAAAAGAATTCAAAAAGAATATTCAAGTACTTCTCAGTTTTTGGCAAAAAGGATCAACATTCCCATCCTGACAGGCCCTTTGTTCCTCACTAAGGGGGATTGCCAACCATCAAATACCTGTTCACATCCACACCAGTTCCTCCAGCCTGTAAAAGATTTTATGTGACAGTATGAAAGCAAGCAGCAGCCACTACCCAAAGGAGGAAAATGAGAAAACCTTAATTCTGCTTGCCTCTAGAGGAGCTGGCAGCTTCCAAACCCTCCCCACTGCTCCTGTGGGAATGCTCCCACCCTCAGCTGGGAACTGGGATGGGAATGGAGCTTCCACCTGGGCACAGCAAATGTGGGCTCAGTGCAGGCAGCCTTGTTCCTGAGAACAATGCCACCTGCCAAGCCCTCCCCTCCTGAAGCAGAGCAGCCAGGCAGTCCCAGAGGATTGCTTTACAATTACACTGATTAATGAGGAGACACGAGGGGAACCAGCCTGAGCTACACCTCAGCCAGCCTGGGGGATGCTCAGGTTACTGCTGGGCAAGTTAAATGCAGTGTTTGGCTACAGAGTCCAGCACAAATTCACACCAGACACAGACTGGACACAGCCAGCTCCTCTCCAGCCTCCTGGAGCCCAGCCAAGACAATGACAGAACACAGAGCTGGGAGGAAGGGGAAAGAAGCTGCCAAGTGCATCCTTCCCCCCGAGTTTGTGTTTCCTGTACTGACAGGAGGCTCCTGAGGAAGGAGAGAACTCTGCAGCCTGCACAGAGGCATGAGACAGGACAAGGACTGCACAGGGAAAGGCAGAGCTGGCAGCATTTTGAGGACTTCAGATTTTGGCTGGGAGGGCTGAAGGCAGAACAAGAGACAAATCTGAAGAATCACTGGGCTGGAGGGCCCACAGCACAACCCCTTGTTTGGCATCACACTATTTGTTTGCTTCTCCCAGTGACTAAGTAATTTCATTTTCCCTGCAAAGGCAGGTCTGGGTGCCTGCTCTTGCCATTCTGCTGGAAGGCAGGACACAGACTGCAGCTGACTGGCTCACTGAGGGATTTCTTTTCTGGGGCTTGGAAATAACTACAGATAGGTGTGATAGTAAATGAGCTGTCTCATTTACACCAGAGGTGTATGTGTATTATTAATACAGAGGGTTGCTGTGATGGCAGCACCTACAAGAACTGAGTGAATGAGTCAGGACTGAAGTGCTCACACAACCAGGGGGGATGTGCAGAAAAATATCAGAGAGGGAAGAATTACAAAACCATAGAAGGTTGAAAAGGGAAATATCATCTATACAAAGAAGAAAAAAGTTGAGGCAAACATCACAACAACTAATGCAATTCCCATTCTGTGAATAAGAAACAGAGCATAAAATGATTTTACAGAGACAGATGTACAAGGGAAAGCAGCTTGCTGGTGAAGAAAACATTCCTGTTTGGATTCTGCTGGAAGTTAGACCAGAAGATTACCATGGCCCCTCTAGCTTTACTCTGTGTGTGTCTGCATAAATAAATATAAACCCAGGAAAAGTTACAAAGGAAGATAAGAAAGCTCAGCATGACAACTGGGATGTGACCCCTGGGAGGCTTCAATAATTCAGGTGTTTGTCAAGACTTTCTCAACATAAAAAGATGGAATGGGAAACAAGTTTTGGTGCTATGCTCCAGTACTCCAGGGTAGGGCAGCAAACAAAGGCAGGAGAGAACTGACAGAGCCACAAACTACAAGTTTAGACCTTTAAATTAATAAATTATATCTAGACACACAGACACAAATCCACTTCTGAGAATTCAAAACATAACAAGTATGACAGGGGAAAAAAAAAGAAACCCAGACATGTTGCTTACAAAGGGGTTAAGAGGAAACCCCAGGCAATGAAAATGCAGTCTAAATCTCAATAGAAAACCGTAGATTTATAGTGAATAACAAAGAGAACAAAGTGGCTAAAGTAAGAATTAAACAGCCACAGTAATTCTGAGGTATTTTAAAGGAAAAATTAATCTTACAAATTAATCTTACAGCAGACATAATTGGACAGAATTATCCAAACACTAAAGCCAAAAGAACTGTAAAGCAACAAGCCAGAGCTACTCCAAGGGGCTGGAAGCTTGGGAGCACACAGACAAAGCTGGATGGAGTAAGGCTTGAAAAAATCTTTATGTTCTGTGGGTATGAGACTGGAAAAGACAAACAAAGACAGTTTCATCTAAAGCCCATCAGCACACATCCAGCAGGATCCAAAGGCACCTGAGAGGCAGCACAGCATTGCCAGGACAAGATTTACACCATGACACTGGGAATACAGGCTGGGGAAAGAAGAGGAAAGAGGCAGGACAGGAGAAAGAGGTGTAAAGGAAACTGGGTAAGGAGAGTTTATTTAAAAGCTTCTCCTGAATATGATTTTTCCCTGTGAGGGTGTGAGGTCCTGGTACAGGGGTCCAGAGCAGCTGGGGCAGCCCCTGGGTCCCTGGAATGTCCCTGGACAGGGCTGGGAGCCCCTGGGAGGGTGGAAGGTGTCCCTGCCATGGCAGGGGTGGGGCTGGCTGAGCTTCAAGGTCCCTCCCACCCCAAACCATTCAGTGACTCCCACAATTTCCCAGAAACACTGCTCAGCTCTTGTCTCTAACACCTTTCAGTTTTTATCCATTATTTTGGTTAAGTGCTCAATACAACATTACACTTTCTTCTTGAACCTTTCCCTGAGGAGTAAGAGCACACAAGAACTTGCTCACATTTACAGATGATGAGACATGTGAGAAGGCTTGGCTCAGAGCCCAGACCTCTCCGTGGACATCAGATTTTTAACAGATTCATTTTACTGCAGCAAGAGAGAATCATCTTCTCCTCCCTCTCATTTACCTCCCCTTTAAAAAGAATGTAGAAAATAACAGGACACTGCTCACCCCTCCATCAGATCCTCCCAAGGACAGTCCCCTCTCTGCTATTCTGCAGGCAAAACAACAATCTCAGATGAGAACTGAAGTCTGATTACTTTGTCCTTTAATGTCCTTATTTACAACATGTAACTCCTCACAGAGTGGTACTTGAGGCACCAGGTATAACCCAATGGAGTTAACAGCATTTAACTGAAACTGAGCCTTCCAGCCTGTCATGAAAATAAAGTGTTTGTGTTGCAGAACGTTTCTGAGCTTGCAGCTCCCATCCACAAATCCCAAAAATATCCTTAAAAATCCCTTCACAGAGGACAGCAGCAGCTGGTGATTACCCAGACAGAGACACAGCTGCAATAAGGCTTACATTGTTTTGTTCTGCTTTTAAAGGCCAAATGGAGGCCAAGTGAAAATTCTTTAAAACTTGTTTAATTCATTTTCCTTTCTTTCTGTGCTCAGGCCCCTCAGAGCCAGGCAGATTCTGTGTGAAAGAACTGCCCCCACTACAGTAAAAATGGAAAATGGCTTTAGTAACAAAAATTTCATGTTTTAATCAGTCTAACCCAAGCTTCTCACCCATCCTATCCCTCAGATTGGCACAATGTCATTAAAGTCAGTACTTTTAAAAGGTAGAGCTAAAAGAAAAATTACCTACGAATTCTTTCAGCTTCTTCCCTTGTGATTACAGCATCTGTCACACCTCTTCCACACTTCCTAGGAGTGCAACCTGCAACAAAAAGAGGAGGAAAAGAAACCCTTAGAACCACTTCACCCACCTGAAGGGCAAGGTTTTAAATGAGACTTTGTAAAAAAAAAAAAAGTCTCTCTCTCTTGAAGCACACAGCTTGGATATATAAGATTTGAAAAGTCTCCTAAAATTAATTGCTAAGAAATCTAACATTACACTTTAAAAGCTCCTGGGAATAACAAGTCAGCAGCAAGAGTTCCAGGTAAAGAACATATGAAAGTTCTCATAAGTCTGGTTGACAACAATCTTCAAGCAAGAAGAAGAAATCAGTTCTGAGCCACCAGAGACCTTGGGATGTTACATTTGGCATTTTTCTGAGGAAGATTCACTTACAGATGTAAAGCCCCAGGAGAGATGGGCTGAGGGTGTTTTCTGGCACCTGCCAACACACTCAGTGCTCCTGAACAGAGGATCACTTCAAGGATTATTTATCCATCAGAACACAAAAGTCCTGGAAAGAAATCAATCAGTTCACCCATGGAGGACAAAAGCATCTCTCTGCACTGACCAAAAGCCACTCGTAACAATGACCAGGCTGATGGGAGTAGTTCTGGCAGGAATTGTGTAGGAATTTCCATTTCCTATTACTGGATAAACCCCAGCTATGTCTCAGGTGGGCTGCAAGGGAAAGAGCTAGGGAGGAGTAAACTCCAAGGAGAAATTCAATACTGCAGGGCAAGCCTGGCTATTGAGAGCTTGCTTTCTACAACAATCTGCAAAGATTTCTGATTTCAGATGAGATTTGTTCCTTTTCCAGGTGCAAATACCAGCACAGCTCTCACCCTTCTGGAAAGGCCAGTGCTGGAGAGTCCAGGCTTGGCCAAACTACAGGGTCACCTCAGACAATTGTTACATGTCTAGGGTCTCTGACAGAGAAGAGGACTGGAAGCAGGAGGTGTTCTGAAAGCAACTGCATTTTTTCTCACAAATGGAGAAAAAAACTCTAACAAACACAAAAATGTTGTCCAGCACAAAGTCAGTCAGGTACCAACAGTACAGCACAAACACTGGGTGAATGCTAAAGAAAAATCAGAACAGTCTGTCTGAAAATTATTTCAGCAGTAAGAAAAGTGTCCCCTCTCTCTCAGAGATCACAGCACATCTGAGCATGGAAGTGTCAAAGGCACACCTGGAGAATCTCAGGAGAAATTCAGATTAGTACTGCAAGAACCTGGGAGCTTCCACAAATTTGTGCCCAGTAGACACAAATCCATCCCTTTATCTGATAAGGCACCATCAGCTTTGGCTATCAGGTAAATCGAGGTGAAGGAGGAACATACAAAACATGTAAAACTCAAGTATTGCCACTGGCCCCTGCTCCTATGCAGCACAAAAACCAGAATGCAACACAAAGGCTCAAGTGCCCAAACTGCAGCTGTGTCTCCTCCTCAGTGTATTTAGCCAAGAACCACTCACTGCTGAGACAGAGGGAATTCACAGGAGAAAAAAGCTCTGTTAAGATTTTCCTGAGACACAGGATCAGAGAACAGTTTGGCTAGAAGGGACTTTGGAGAAATCTCATTCCACCCCCTGCCCTGGGCAGGGAACAATCCCTCTCCAAGCCAGACCAGAGCAGGCAAAGATTTACAGCTGCCATGCCCAGAGCAGTGTGAGCTGGACCTTTCCAGGCATCCCTGCTCTCCACATCCCCTGGCCCTGTCTCTGAAAAGCACCTTAACTCTGTCTCCTGGGCAGTGACCCTGGCTGCTCTGTGCACTGACACAAAAAGAGATTTTACCACACACAGTGGCCACAGTGGTTTAAGGATTTAACCCTGTCTCAGGAGAGCAGAAGTGGCCAAGATCTGCCCACAGATTTAGAATGCAGGTGAGGCTGTGCTCACATAACAGCCTACCTTCTGCAAACAGAGTAAGTTAAGTGCTTGGCCTCTGAAAAATAGCAAATTTTATTTGGTATGAAGCATGTCTACAGGCAGGCAGTGCTATGGAAATAAATCCTGCTCAGACACCAGCTACCAAATCACTTGAAGCAAACTAGAAGCTCAGTTGCACCAAGTTCAGCTGGAAGCAGGGCCAGGTGCATAAATAAAAAGCTCATTTTAGCTGTGGAAACTTCACAGCTGAGCATCAGACACTGAGTGGTGACAGGAATGTGCCTCCTCCTGACACAGAGCCCGCAGCTGTGGGTGCCAAACCAGGCTAAAAACTGAGAATGAAGAACTATTGAGTGACAGAAACCTATTTCCCAAGTGCCCAAAGCTGCCCAGCTGATCCATAATCCACATTTTCTGCCTGGCTGGGCTGTGGGGAACGGGACACACACAAAACTCCTCTGCAGCTCATCACCACCCCCACGTGGGGAAAAGCCCAGGCAGAGCTCGTTAGCACAGCTGGGCTTTAATTAACCAAATAATCCTCAGAGAGCACGGACACAACATCTGCCAGAGCCCAAATCAATCAGGGAACTGAAGCAGCAGCACCAAGCAAACCCCTCCTGAGAAAGGTGAGTCAATAATCCCTGGGCAAAACCAAGAGGAGACCTCACCCTGCAGCCCTTTGCTGCTGCTCCCCATGACACCCCCAAAAATAACAAACACCTTCACTCCTGTTCCTGGGGAGATGAGCCTGAAGTTCCTGCCTTCCTTGAAGTTCCAACCTTCTGTTAAAAATTATTAAATAATGTTGGCTTTTGTATTTATGTATTGGCTTTTGTGTGTTGTTAGTGATTATACATATTTAGGTATTGTATACACTGTAAGTCCTTTTAGCTGCTGGTGAATATAACATATAAAAGCAGTATTGTACTGCTTTTGGAAATAGCAGTGTAATAGATGTAATATCTATGTATCACTTATAGAAATGGTAATGGGATGTACAGACCTAAACAAAACATGGGATGTGAAAAAGCTTTTGTGTAACTAAAAGAGCTGTGTAAGATCATCCATTAATTGACCAGCCCAAGTGATAACAGTGACACAAAACAGAGCACCAGAGAGGATGGCAGGAGAACTCATTATTTTCTCTTATTAAGAGGAGTGTGAAACAACAGGAATTAAATCATGGGAAGAAATAAAATTTATTGATGTCATACAATTAAGCAAAGATGGGAAAAATCAAACTCAAAGAATCACTGTAACATCAAAAACTCTCAGGAATGTTTAAATAATGTATAAGCTAATGAATATGCATGTAATCCCAGCAATGTACCTGTATATAGAGACCTTGATTTTAAGTTGTGCTCTTTGGCTGTTTGTCAAAGGCAGCCCAGTGCTGATAATATTATCCTTTTGTTATCTCAATATTACTATCACTAGTAATAATAAACTTTTAAAAGTTCTGAAGTGCGAACTCCAGTTTTTCACACTTCCTTAAAGGGAAGAGAAAAAATGGAAAAGAAGGAATAGAAAGAAAACAGTGAAAAGGATAACTGGTGGGATGGCCCAAACCACAAGACACAGCTCAAACAGTTGCTCTTGCAAACCAGGGAAAGGAAAAATAAGGTTTTGTTGGCCTGGGGGGGTTGTTCTTTTGGTAAGCAAACACTGCAAGAGCAGAATCCAGAGACTTTTAGCCCCAGTTCAATCATAACCAAATCACCAGCTGCAATTTTCTCTGGCCTTGCACTATGCAAATACAGCCAGCAGCAGCTCCCCCTTATAGTAACTCTGAAAAGTTAACACAGTACATGTGTTCTCATCTGTCCTGTCAAAAAAAAAGAAAAAAGTTACCTTACCAAGACAGTTTTTTTGTTGGCAGCTTCCTGACATCACTTTTCTTGGCCTAAATAACATTTGGGATGAATCCTCAAAAAAAAAAAAAAAAGATGCTACAGTAGCAGCACTGAGGAAAAACTATGTAACCCCAGAGAGACATAAACTTCTCTTTTATGTTACAAGTCTCTTTGACCAACAGCCCCAGGACCTGAAGAACACAGGGGGCTGCAATTTGTCAAACACTTTCTATAAGAACTGGCACAGAAGAAAGTGAAAAATTGCAGAATCACAGAAGAGCCCAGGTGGGAAAGGACCTCCAACCATCTGGTTCAGCTTTTTGTGGTCCAGAGAGCCTGGATAAGACTTTCCAGCAGGGTGCTCAGTTCCAGGCTCTGCACAGCATTCCTAGGGAGGGTGTTCCAGTGACTGAGTGTTCTCTCTGTAAAATTTTTTTTATATCAAGATGAAACTTTGCCCAATACCCACTGTGCCTTGTCTCCCCCATGCAGCTCCTTGCAAAGGCAGAGCTTCTGTCCTCTGAACCTTCCTTTTAAGCACTAGAATACTGGGATGTGTTCTCCCTGAGCCTTCTCCAGGGAAAGGAGACCCAGCTCCCTGAGGTTTCCCTTACAGGACAGGTTCTCCAGCCCTCTGCTCACCTTCTTCTTCCTCAGCTCACAGCAGCTTCTTCCAGCCTCCAGTTTTGTGTCAGCATTTTCTCAGCCACATCATGAAGCAGATACAACCACCAATTTGACTGAAAACTAACTCAGAAGTGAGTTTTTTTTTAGATTCAACAACTTACCAGTCAACACACAGCCAGACATACTGACAAAAACCAAGAGCAGAGCTGCTCTCTGGCAGCTAGAGCAGCTAAAAATATTCATCACAACACTCTGCAAATCTGAAAGAGAACATCAGCACTGCTCATCCATGGAAGCTGCAAGTCAGGCTCTCATTGCTCTCTGTCAGAGAACGTTAAAATCTTCCATGTCTTTTGAAGAACCAACCTCAACACTTCAAAAGAAATAAGTGCCAGGGGGAACAGATATCAATTTGACAGCAAACAGGCTCGGCTGAAAGGCACAAAGAAAAGTGCTTTGCAGGCACCCCCAAAGCTACAGGCAGACACAGAACAAGAGTGTCAAAAGCTGGCACTTGTGCAGTCACACTCGCTGGTGGCACAAAACCGGCTCCACTCCATACCCTGGATGGCACCGAGCAGCAGCAAACCATTCACAAACCTACTACAGCAACCAACAGAGCATGAAAAGAAACTAGAAACGGACTTAGCAATAGGTCTACTTCACAGAGCCCTTGCAAAGCGGTTTCAGAAGGGAGTTAACGTAGGAATGACAGAAAAACCTCTCAGAATCAACTCCTGGGCTGGCCCGAGGGCCACGAATGTTTGGGGCTTTGGGCAAGAGACAGCGGCCAGGAGTTTGCTGGGAACACGGGAGTTGTGGAGCCCGAGTTCGGGGCCCAGGCAGGTCGTGCCCGGCGAGCAGCGCGCCCGCCCCGCAGAGCCCGGCTACCTGCGAACCGCCGGGCGCTGCCGTAGTCCTCCGAGCACGGCAGCTCCACGAACTTGTCCCGCAGGTTGTCGCTGCGGTGTGCCAGCACCTCGGTGACCGCATCTGCAGGGATTCCACCCTCGGGGACCGCATCTGCAGGGATTCCACCCTCGGGGTCCCCATCCTGAGTGCGGAGGCGGCTCCAGACCACGAGGCCGCCGCCGGCCGCGGCGGAGAGGAGGAGGAGGGTGGCTGCTGCCTTCAGCCACCTTCGCCGGGGATCCTGCTGGAATCTGCCCTTCCTGGCGCTGCGGAGGGAGCACAGAACGGGCCCCGTGAGCGGCCCTGGCCGATACCGGGGAGCCCCGGGCCCTCACCCCGCGGGGTGGAGCACACCGCACGCGTTACAAACACACGCGCTTCCCTCCCGCTCCCGGGCCCGGCGCTGCGCGACCATCCCCAGGCAGGAGGTGACGGCCAGGGCCCCGCGCTGGTACCTGCTGTGCCGGCGGGC
>VXBS01003789.1:145677-172536 GCA_013400255.1 Sitta europaea | reverse complement strand
TGACGGGCGGCTGTCCCGCAGCCCCGCGGAGCTCCGGGCGCTGCTGGGCCGGGCGCGGGCACAGGGCCTGGACGTGGTGCCGCTGGTGCAGAGCTTCGGGCACATGGAGGTGAGCTGGGGGGGAGGGACAGCAGGGCTGCTGGCATCTCGGGGTGCAGTAGGAAGAGCATTGCCTGCAGGGCAGGGAGTGACCCTGCCCCTCTGCACAGCCCTGGTGACATCCGGAGCACTGTGTGCCGTTCTGGGCAGAAGTTGATGGCCAGGAAGTTCCATGAGGAAGAACTTCTTTCCTGTGCAGTGACCAAGCCCTGAACAGGTTGTCCAGAGAGGCTGTGGAGTCTCCCTCACTGGGGATATTCCAGAGTCCTCTGGACACCACCCTGTGCTCTAGGATGGCACTGCTGGAGCAGGGAGGTGGGACCAGATGAGCCACTGTGCTCCCTTGCAGCCTGACCCATTCTGTGATGCTCTGCTGTGAAATTTCCCATCCAAGTCCCAGTGCTCTGGTTACACAGCTCTGCCAGCTGCAGGATTTGACAGCAGGGTCACACTGCAGAGACCTCCTGTGTCCTTCACTCCTTCTCTCACCCTGTGAGGTGCTTCGTGGGCAGAGACCCCCCAGCAGCAGCTGTGCCCCCAGCCTGTCCCTGGGGCTCAGTCAAGGCAAAGCCCAGGTTTAGCAGGACACCTGCCCTCAGAGCCTCGGGGACAGGACATGCTGCTGTCCCTGGTGTGGGCTGCCCCTGAGTCCCTTTCCCTTGCAGTTTGTGCTGAAGCACAGGGAGTTTGCCCATCTGCGGGAGGTGAAGGAGCTGCCCAACGCCCTGAACCCACACAAGGAGGAGTCCCTGGCACTGGTCAGAGCCATGATTGACCAGGTCATGGCCCTGCACGAGGACTTACAGTGGTTTCACATCGGATGTGATGAGGTGGGACTTCTCTTTTTGCTGGGAATGTTTCTTTTCTTTTGAGGAATGATAGCAAGGGCTGAGGCTTCTGCATTTCAGTGGTGCCCAGGCCATGTTTGGGTGGGATTTTGGGAACAGAAAACACCACTTGAGCCAGTGTAGAAAAACCTTTTTGGCAATAAATGATTCCAGTAGCACAGGTGGTCATTTCCATAGATACAAGTGTAATACCAAAGTATTGAAAGCAGCCTCTTAAAGCTAACAGTTTTTGGGTTGAGTGCAAGTGAGTATTTGCAGTGAGATATCAATTAGAGCTGTTCATTAGGAATCCTGTAAGTTTGGGGTAAGATGTTGGCTCATTGTTCTAGTCAAGTTACTCAAAGTAAAGCCTTCTGTGGTTGGAAGTTCTGGGTTTTTTACCTTAGTAGTTTGTCTCCTTAAAGAGAAAACTCAAGTTTCTCTTTCTCATAGTTTCTTAAAACCATCCCAATGGCACACAGGCCCCTGGAATTCATTATGACATCTTAACTGTACTGATGTTAGTTTAGCATTTTGTACCCTGTTGAGTTGAAACTGCTGGAAAGGTTAGAAAGGGACCTGTAGGCTTTTATAAAGCAAAATACTATTTATGTAGAATAAATAAAACCTGCTCTAACCCAGCAAATTTTAATTCACTCTCTACCTGGGACCAAGTGTACTGGGCCACCCTTCAACACAGCCCCAGGTTGCTTCTAGACTCACATTTGGATGATCCTCCCCAAGATAAGAACCTCATTTTATCTCCCTCAGGTCCTGATGGGTTGCTGGATTTGAAGTGAATAAATGTGGTGAGAGCTACATCCAAGGCCAAACATTCCAAAGGCAAATACAGCTATTTTAGTTTCTGTAGGAAAATTCCCTCAAGTGATGCATGTAATCATGGCCACAGTCTCCTGCAGGCTGCTAGAAATGCTTGCAGTGTCCTCAGCACTGAGAGGTGCTTTTGAATGTGTGCACTCAGTGACATCTGGACAAAGGTTTTGAATATTGTCCACCTCACTTTCTCTGTTTCTGTACAAGAACTCAGGATGATTTGCTTGGTGTTTCAGGTCTACTACCTTGGTGAAGGAGAGGAGTCAAAGCAGTGGCTGCAGCAGCAAGACAACACTCCAGAGAAGCTGTGCTTATCCCACATTAGAGCAGTTGCCACTTTTTTGGCCTCCTCTTACCCCAGGGTGACCCCCATCGTGTGGGACGACATGCTCAGGGGCATGAGTGAGCAAACACTGGCAGGTGTGTGATGGGTGAGGCAGCTTTACACGGCACATAATCAGATTTGTTGGCAGCTGAATGTAGTGAAAACAAATCTGGCAAGAGTTGAGGTGTGGTCTGTTTGTGTAGAGAATAGCACTCAGTCCCTGGCTGTCACAGAGTCCCTGTGTGAGTGTGGGACACTCTGAACACTTCAGTTTTCCATCACAAAACACTCACCCTGCCGTGGCTGCCATCAATTCTATTTTCCTTATACATTAAAACAACAACCTGTTAACATCTGTGGCCCAAGTCTAAATCTCTGTGCTTCTCACCACCTTCTAATATTTGTTGCTGCCCTTTGCAGCACCTGACCCCAAGTGGTGCAAACTCACACAGAGAAGCTGCAGCCCTGTGAGCATCTTTGTGATCATGGTGCACATCGTGAGGATTTTGATTCTGAATTGTGGGGCAGCTCCAAGAGCTGACATCACAAGTCTTGTTTGTGGAAAAATATCAAACCACTGCTAACATTTGAGTAGTCTGAGCACAGATGGGGTTCCAGCATTTTCAGAGACACCTTACATGGCTGCTGTAAACAGATTTAGATGGTACCAGGAAGAGCTGTGCAGCTCATGCAGCAGTGACTGACCTATTCAAGGCTTTGATAGTGGGAAATCATCCCCAAAAATGCAGGTGGGACCCATGGAGTTTCCACAAGAACAGTACAGCATCTAGTGCACTCTAAGTGCACTCTACTGCCACAGCAAGAGTAAACAGATTAAAGCATGATGGAGGTAAAATACTGAATTTCTGCACAATTTACTGCAGTGTCTCTGTTATAAAAGGAGTTAAAGCTAAATTTGTATCTTGAAAAGCTCTGTTTTGTGCAAGCACAGCCCAGGCACTCTGTAAGTGAAAGGGTGAATGTTACATTTGAATTTAGCTAAATCTCCTGTGTAGAGCTTGTGGCTCTGCCAGTGGGACCCAGCTGGTACACAGCTGCAAGAAGCTGAGAATGAGGTGGGCTTGGGGCAGTGGGATCTCTGATAAACTCTCACTGCTCCTCCATACTAATGGTTCACGATGCCTGAGGACAGTGGCCCAGGGCATGTGCCTGAAAATGCCCAGGGGCACTTCAGCTGGACGTGACAAGCCTTAGTGGTAGTCACATGCTACTGCAGCAGTAGCCTGTCCTGAGTTCTCGTTTAACCAGCTCCTTGCCGTGATTTAGAGGAGCTCTGTTCCTTTCAGAGTCCGGGGTCCCGCAGCTGGTGCAGCCCATGATCTGGGACTATGCAGCAGACATCGACGTGGAGGGCAAAGGTTTGTACTTCTCTGCTGAGCTGTGTAGAAGCAAACTAGCCAAAGCAAAGTTCTGTCATTGAAACCCACCAAAACATTCTGCTTTTGTTGAATTGGTTTTTATTGCTTTAATAGCATAAAGACAACCCTCATTTGATTTCATATCATAGTTGCTATTACTTGGGGTTTTTTCTCTATTTATGTTTCCCCTATGAATGACTTGCATTGTAGGCTGCTTAATTCTTTCCAGCAGAGCTGTGGAATCACTGATAGGAGATTCAGAGGTTTTCCACAAGCACTGTTACATTAATTCTCCTTGCATTAACACCAGCAGGAGCACCTAACACTGTATTGAACAGCTCTGTAAAAGAAGCTTCAGGGCTTCCTACATCTATAGAATTGAGAGGGAAACTCCTAAAGGCTCCAATCAGGCATCTAACATTCATGCAAATATTTCTTTGTTTTAAGAACAATCAGCTGTCAGATGTTGTGCATGCTTGTTTCAATCTCACAGCTCTCAGCTTGATAGCAATACAAGGGAGTGCACTACAGTAACTGGCACCTGAAAACAGGACAGCCACTCAAGAGGCTGCTCAGAGAGGGTGTCAAACCCCCCATCCTTGCTGGTGCTCCAAGCCTGGCAGGAAAAGGCTGAGCAGCCTGCTGACTCTGGAGCTGTGCTGCCCTTCCCTGCAGCGTTGCACTCGGGGCTGAAGCTCCTCCTGAGCGTGTCCCTTTGTGTCTCCCTGCAGTGCAGCTTGTAGAGAAGTACCACAGGTGTGGCTTCTCCAAGGTGTGGTTTGCAAGTGCCTTCAAGGGGGCCACGGGAGTGAATCAGTCTCTGACACTGATTGGGCACCACCTGAGGAACCAGCTGGAGTGGCTGCAGGTGGCCAGCAGGAGCCCTGCTGCTCTCCTCGAGGGGATCGCGCTGACCGGCTGGCAGAGGTGAGGAACAGCCTCCTGCATCCTTCAGGGTCACAGATAAGGAAACTTCCACCCAAAAACCCCCTAAGAGGTCATGGGAAGGGGATGTAGAAGGGAATTTTTCAACCTTGCAGTTCTTCCTGTCAGTGCTGTGCCTCCCCCAGACTCAAGGGTGGATTTCAGAGCTGCACAGCACTAACCAGCAGGAGCAGTGGCTTTGGGGACACCACCAGCAGATGGGGTTGGAAGGCTTCAGTGGATTTTGTGCCACCTTGAACTGCTCATAGACACTGTAGTTCATGCATGGCGTGTACCTGAATGTCTGATGGGAACTCAAAACCAGTGAAATCACATAAGAGAGGAGAATTTGATAATGGAATGAAGGAGTAAAGCCTTTTTATGTAGTCAAGAGGGAATACCAGAGAGCTGACGTCCAATTTCTGACCCTAATTTGCCTTGAGAAGAGAATTTGCTTTTTTTCTGTTCTTACTAGTAAAACAGGAATACTTCACATTTCAGAGAGAAGTGATCTCTTCTCTGAGACAGAAAGTGATGTTTCTAAAGCTCTTTGAATTTTAGTGATTGAAATACTGAAATTTCCCACTTGTTTAGTGTGCCCTAACAGTAAAATGTGTAATTAATGGATGTTTTCTTATGTAGGTATGATCACTTCTCTGTTTTGTGTGAGCTTCTCCCTGTGGCAATTCCATCACTGGCTGTGTGTCTGCAGGCACTAAGGAATGGTACAGTGACAGCTTTATTCTCTCAGATAATGCCTAGCACAGGAGTGACCTTACCCTGAGATTGGCACAGGCTTGTTATATTTGGAGGTGATTTGCTGAATTATGAACAACAAATTACAATTTGTAGTATGGGAGCAGAGAAGCCTCTTGGCCTAAATATTTAAATATAGCCATTGTATCCTCTTCATTTATTCTGATCTAGCACACAAGTGGTCAAAAACTTCATGCTCATATTAAAAAATAAATTTAAGATGCAGAATTGCTTTTCAAACTGATTTGAAACAATAGTGATATATAAATGAGACTAATTTATTTTAGACTTAGAACGTGCTCATATGTAAAAGTTGTTTTAACTAATTTTCTTAAAATGGATTTTCTTTAAAAAATCCATTTTAAGGGAGGACACTGTCTGGTAAAATACCTCCTGTAGTTTCTGCTTTCTTTGCAGGCAGTTGCCAAAAGAATTTTTCTTATTTTCAAAATAAACCCCACAACCCACTGATTTTTAATTACTAGAAATATTCAGCACCCTGAATAGAAAACTCTGAGCTAGGAAGTGCTCACCTTGCACAAGATAACTGTGTGAAAGACAATGAGCTCCTCCTCCCACCCACAAGTGTTTTTTCCTTCTTTTATTTCCATTTTACCTTTCAAAAATTTCTTCACCAAAGGGGAACTACCAAGCCAAGGCAGAACACTCCAGAAAACCCCTCTTGTATGAACATTTTGGTTCCTTAGGCTCCTTTACTCATTTCCACTGTCTTCTGCCAGGTGGCTATTCTGAAAAGGTTAAAGAAAATGTGGAGAAGCTCCTGGGAATGCCTAACCTGGAAATTGATACTTTCATGAGGTAAAACTCCAGCTGTAGAATTCAGGTGCTTCTCTTTGTGTGCTAAGTTCAGAAACTAACAGATGCTCTCTGGGCAGCACGAGTCTGGGGACCTTTCCTGGGAGCAGTATCCTCACACTCGTGACACAAATCAGTTTCTACCTCAAGTCATCAGTGGATGAACTCCTCGAAAGGAACAGGTACTGAGGTTTCTGTTCATTCTCTGCCTGGCTGCAGGGGTGTGGGAGCTGTATCATCTCAAAGTGGGGCACAACTCCAGAAAAATCATTTAAGTATCAAGCTCTGCATTTCAGGTGTCACTGACACCTCAGCAGAATATATTATTTAGATCAAAGTGTAAAATATTTTAGTAACATTCCTAAATATTTTAGTAATGTTCCTAGTTCTTTCCTTAATTACATTTTACTGCTATTTAAAGTTAAAATGAAAATTTTGAATGGTGCAGTTACAAAAGAAAGGAGCTTGAAATGAAACTTATGCTGCAGCAGATGATCAGGTGATCATCTGCCAGGACCACTTTCACAAGCTAAATCCAAAGATCTATAGACTGAAATAAACTTCCTCCTTAAGCATCATCTGTGCAGTTCAGCTAAAGCCTTCCCCACCTCCCTGGCAGTGACAAACAGATGTTGCTGCTGTTTCACCACTGCTCCCCCCACCATCCATTTTCAGGTATGTCACAGGCTGGTTCAGCCCCTACCACAGGAAAAGGAAGATTATTCATCCTATCATATTGCACCACGTCCAGCCAGATGCAGTCAGGTAACACCACTTGCTTTGCATTCCAGGGGAAATAAAATCTGATGTATTTTGGGCACTCAGGTACAGACAGTTGTGAGCCCTTTCCTCTTTCTCTGGTTATCTCAGAAACATCAGTGGGAAGCAGGCAAAGTATCCATAATTTGTTTTTATACAACATGTTTGGATTGGAACTAGATGATCTTCAAAGTTCCTTCCAACCCAAACCACTCTATGATTCTAATTTTAGCTTTGCCTTCTGTTGAATGAAGTCTTTGAGAACAAGTACAAAATTGTCTCTCCCTTGTTACTCCTGTACAGCCCAGGTGCACCTTAAGCAGAGGTTGGACTTAGTGTAGGAGCTCACCCTGGAATAAAGCCAGGCCCTTCCCCCTGCTCCCTGTCACCTGGGCTTTTCAGAACAGTCCTAGACATTTTGCCAATTCATGCTAAAAGGTTCATTTATACTATTTTTTTTCTGTGATAAGGTGAACATCCAGCCTCATCTATTCTTTCTGATAAATCCCAGAATTAAATTCGTAACAAGTCTCACAGTGGGTTTCAGTTACACTTAAAATGTGTATAGTGTTTTTTGTGAACTCACATTTTGGTACTTTAAAAGTCTTCACATAAGGAAAGTGCCAAGATTGATGGAACTTAAACAGAAACAGCATCAAGCTTTTGCCATCTGAACAAAATCAAGTCCTTTGGGCTCTTGTAATAGATGCTTCTTTTCCAGTGAAGTGGTTTTAAGGCCAGGACTCCCTTCCAAAGGCCAGTAAGCCAACTCTCCCCTGAGGCAGAGCTCACCTGCAAATGTCCTTGTTTCTTCCTTCTGATTTCTGCTCAGCCTCCTCTCCAAGTGGAATGCTGTGGTGCAAGACCTCCAAGCAGCCATGGAGCAAGTTTTCCACAGGTGTGCTATAGAGGAATGGATGGAGGAGAATGTCCACCCCAGCCTACAGAAGCTGCAGCAAGTGGTGGATGATTTAGATGAAGCAATACAAGCACAAAATTAGGGGCATTTCAATTAGTTTGACTCATTCCCTGGGAAAACATGGCTAGTGAAAATCAGCAACTAGTCCTTGAGCTGGTGTTTGTCATCTTGAGAGTTGAAGCATGAACTGTGGTTAAACAAAAGTGACCTGAAGGCATGAAGGAATTAATTAGCACAAAACACTTCAACTCAATTTTCCTGTCTTAACACATGCTGAGCCTTAATTCATCTGCCTGTAAGTCAGGTTTGCCCCCCTTGCATAGCAGAATGCAGATGAGTCCCAGCTCACTCTCCTACAAGGCAGGATTAAAACCCAGATTCTTCCAAACTCAGGATTTGTAGCAACAGCCTCTTACATACCAATGACCTGAGAAAGTTCTACCCTAATATTCAGGATACTTTAAATATGTTTGGGTCATTATGTTCAGTACCAACTCCTCCAGCTGTCAGCTGTGCTCTGAGTTGTGTCCTGCCATTGCAGCAGGGGCAGGAGGAGCTCCTGGGCAGGGAGGGAGAACTGCCTTACCACCCTGGGCTGCTTCTCCTCTGCCACAGCACCACCTGAGCTCAGCAGTCTCAGCCCCACCCCACTCACTGAGGCATGTTTAGCAGTGTAAAACCTGAAACTGCAACCTGCACTTCCCCTGTTCCTCCCAATATGAGCCATGACTAAAGCTACTAGGAAAAAATGTTGGTTTATTCTGCTTTAATGTCAAACTTGTCATAATGGATAGAAACAGATTTTGGGGACTTTAGTGGAGAATTGAGATAATCACCAAAATGGAAATAATTCAGAAGTATGGTAGTTAAGTATACTCCACTATGAATATTCAAAATGTTCATTTTTGTGCTTCACTTACTCCTTTCTTTAAATTTTTTTGGAAGCACTGGTATTGAAATTTTCTTGGAACACATCTTGACATACAGAAAGTAAAACTACAGCATAAGCTGACTCAATGAGAGCCTCAGTAATGCAGATCTTGATCTCAAAAGAACCAGTTGCTAACCTGTTATGTAGCTTGAACTAAGCAAGATCTTATTTTACTTAAATAAAACCTTTGATACTCAAAGTGTTTGTAGAAGGGTGCTGCTTTTGTGTGTGTGTGTAGCATGTTGGTTTGGTTTAAAGGAGGGAAAATGGAAATACCAAGAGAGAGTTGGATCTCTCAGCTTCTATGGAATTAAAAGCTGGACTGCTGCAAGACTGTCAGCAGGGTCACTTCAAAGCAGGAATTTGGGCTTCTTCTATTCTGTCTTCCCCCTCATTAACTCCTTCAGTATATCTGTTCCCAGTAATAATTTAGACAGCCAGTCATGTTTTAATAATTTTAATTAAAAACAATACAAAATACTACAGCAATGCAAAACAAGTTATCAAAGTTGATTTTATCCATGAACGTTTTTTTAAAAAAAAGGCAATACAACAAGGCCTTGCTGAAATTCTACTTGCAGTTTTAAAGTTTAAAAAAAAAAAAGGCAATTTCTAAACATTTTCCAGAAGTATTTTTGCCTCCCAGCCATCTATGACACTGTCAGAACTAGTACTCTTTATTTATTATTATTTAACTGAGGTTTTGGTATCTGTGTAACTTCATAAATACAGGCTGAGTCAGATCTCAACTATAAATATTTGGATTTTGTTTGAGACTTGCCCAGCTGATGCCAGGTATGGAATGTTTCATTGTGAGGCTACACCTTACACTAAGCACTGCTCTCTCTCTGCACAATTTGCTCACTGGCTTTGCTCACTGCAGCAGCCACAGCCCCAATCCCATCCCACCAAGGAACTGCCATGAGCTGCAGCATGCTAAGTGGCACTTACCATTCAGTTATAGTAAAGAACAGGACAAAAGGGTTTGGGTTTAGGGGGTTAGATCTAACCTAAAGGCAGCTAGGCAGGTTTTTCAATCACTTTTAAGTCATGCAAACTACAGCTGTTCTGGCACAAGTCTCTAGCAGGCCTGACATGCAAAAGTTAATCACTACATCTGTAAGTCTTCTAGGAGTACCTCATTTCCTGACCAAAATCAGACTCTCACATCACTGAGTCCAAGTCACACCAGGCACATGTAAGGCTCTGTTACTGGGCCTTTGACTTTGCTGGGCCCAAGAGAAGTGAGGAAAGGCATGCAGGAAAACCCCAGCAGAATGGTGAGAAGTGGCAGAAAAGGAGGATGAGAGAGGGGAGAGTGGACCCTGCCTGAGTTAGCAGCTGCTTTCCACAGTTCTGCAAGCTGAGCCCATTGCTGAGGAGTGCACAGACAGTGCCACCACCAAATCCATGTGAACAGCACTGCAAGGTGATTGTACCTGCACACAGTGACTGCACTGCATCTGGCCATGGCTGCCAACTACAAACAGTAACAGTTCTGAGAGCAAGAAGCTCCATGTGTAATCAAGGGAATTGATATCA
Source organism: Sitta europaea (assembly GCA_013400255.1). Classification (NCBI taxonomy): domain Eukaryota; kingdom Metazoa; phylum Chordata; class Aves; order Passeriformes; family Sittidae; genus Sitta; species Sitta europaea. The sequence goes on along the minus strand of VXBS01003789.1, from coordinate 162,425 downwards.
ATACAAGAGAAAAACCCATGAGCCTGTGCTAACACTGGTGCAGTGTCCCATTGCCAGGCTGGGGCTCAGACAGATCAGTGCCACAGGAAGCTCCCAGCTGGATGAGCCAGCAGTGCTGACACAGCCCCACAGGCAGCACCCAGAGCCTGGCACAATGTCCTCAGGGCCCACCCTGTTAGCTCACACCACAGAACACAGGTTCCCACTGAAACTGTACTTGTTCTACACTGACAGCTGCCAAATGCAAAATGGAAATGGCATGAGAGAGGATGGCACCAGCTGCTCCAAGGGAAAGGCTGAGGAGTCCCACTATTCCTCCTAGACACAGTGCAGGGCAGCAGCCATCCCTCTCCTGCCTAACCCAGCAGGATAATGAGGAGTGAGGATACTGGAAAACACCTCTAAAGAGATCACTGACAGCAACCCAGCATGCAACTCACTCCACAGGATGTATTTCAAGTTACATTGTACCGTATTGTAAGTCATCCCCCTTTCCATAGATTCTGAATTTCCCTTACATTGTTTAGTCTTTGCATAAGATATTGCATAGTCTGTAAGTATAGATATGACTAACACCATGAGTGCACAGCAAGCTCAGCAGAAGCAGGACACAGGACACAGTGCAGGCTCACACCAACACACATATCTCTCAAAAGCTGATTTTCAACTGGAGAACTACAGCATGGTTTGCATCTTCCATGGAATGTCAGCTCTCATGGGAATACAAATGAAAGGCAGAAGAGCTAAGACTGAAGGCAGGTAGTTTTGTCTGTTCTATCCATGGTCCACTCCAGGGCCTCAGAGTAAGTGCAATGCACACCATGAATGTCCTCTGAGTATCCTTGATACAAAGCAGCAGCTACCACAGGCTGAGCCCTCGTGCTTACATTGTACCATGACAAACTCTAGGACAGTACTTTCTACTGGAGGTCCTTAGAACACTCACCATTCTCATTTTACACTGTGGGGAAAAAAAGAGTTCTCCAAATCCCCAATGTCATTCTCCTCTCTCTAAAATGAACATCACCTGGGGTATACATTACAGTGGATTTAAATGAGGAACACTACAAAGTGTTACACCCTGCAATATTTTTTAAACAGGTTTGATGATTATGCTTAGCTTACAGCTGTGCTTCAGAATAAAGGCAAATTTAGCTAACTGCCTGCAACCTAATTTTCCCACGTTCATACAGAGCAGCTTCCCAGTTCCAGTGGTGTGGGGTGTGATCACCCCAACAACTCAGAGGCCTTTCAGGAATGTGTATTGGCAGAGGTCTGTACTGATACTTGATGTGATTACAAGTTTTTATCTTATTTAAAGGAAACAGACCCAGTTCTGTGCTGCAGGCAAGCTACCATGTCCCTGCTGCAGTGTGAGTACCTCCCACTGACAGCAGCAGCCTCTGCCTCTCTGCTCACATCCTAGGAATGAAGGGAAATCTTGGGACAACCTGTTCTTTGAACAGCAGGTGCTCACTTTCAAACTGGAACACAGGATGGGGCTTCTATCAAAATCTTTTCAGAGCCTTCTCTCTGTAGAGGTAGGATGATTGGAAACAAGAACACAGACTTGTTGAAATGCTGAACAAATGCTGCCAGGAGACATTTGCTGCTGGCCAACCGTGAAAGCAGACAACACAGTTACCTCATACCCTCCTCACATCTCCTAGATGTAACTGTGTAAATATTTTCTAAATCAGGTCTAAAGGCTGTAAGATTCCTAAATACAATCTAGTGAACTTCAGTACAAGCAGCTGTAGCATGCTGAAGGAACGTGCAGCTTTTTACAATTTTTTCTTGTACTGACATGTCAATGTAAGCACAATGGAGTTCTAGTTCTAGACAGAATATGTTGACTAACAGAGGTAGCTTTTACTTTAGAAATACCTTGAAAAAAATTTATATTTTAACTCTTTGTGAAACCATTGGTCAGAACAGAGGACACACCTGGAGCAAAACACAGGTACAAGTCACACATTAAATCTATGCCAGCTACCTTAAAAAAAGTTATTGTTTAGCACTTCGGTATCATTTCAAGTGAGGAAATACTCAACAACTCTAGGCTACCACCTTGTTTGACATCAGTTTTTTCCCTACCTAAAGTTCCACATGTCCCTGCTTCTCTTCTAAATACACAGTTTAAATAGTAAACACTGAGGTCTAGAAAAAGATTGTTCTGTCCTGCCCAGAAGTTAAGCAGAACAGGATGAAGGTAGAACATCCCAAAGACGTTTCATCATGATCATTTTTCCTTTGCTATTTATGGCTCCTTGGTGAGTCTGAGACAAGACACCGTTACAGGTTGATCAACCTGATGTTTGGAATTCTAAGACAGGCACTCAGACTTCAATTTCCACAGATATCCAATGGCAAGTCAGTAGAGAACATAAAAGTGCCACTACTCTGCATCTCCTAATTGCATATTAAAAGGGAAACCTCAAAGCATTGTGTTATGAGTTACAAAATCAACTCTGCTACATTGCGTGTACTGTACCTGCAGCAAATGTTTGCAGTAAGCAGTTCACATCTGTATCTTCACTTCATTAATGGAAAAGCAATTATTTCAAACCAATTCATCAATAAATAACTATTCCTAGACAAGTTTGATGAGCTGACAAAGTTCAAAAGCCAGCAGTGTCCACATGCAGGGTCTTGAAGCAGTTTAGCACTAAACAATGTGCCCTAGGACAGATTCCACCCATTGTAAATGCCCATTGAGAAATGCCCAGGTCAAGGTTGTGAGGGATTTCTTTTTCTGAAGAACAATCAGAGTATTTTCCAGATGTGTGAAAGCCTCTGCTTGCTTCAGCTCACAGTGACTATCAGTATTTAACCTGTGGTTTCATCTGCATCACTTGCCTCTGTTTCGCTGCTCTGGGAGAAATCTTGTGGGGTCTCTACTCTGTCCAGTTCCAGAAAACTGGTAATGAGTTTGGCAACTGCTTCCACATCACTGTGGAAAAGAAGAAAACAATTGAAGAGTTAGTGGAACTGTGGTGCTGACAAGACAAGAGCAGGCATGCTAATTCCTGAGAATAACTGCCTAGAGGGCAAGCCATATGGGCATAGAGGGTATGGCTGACAGCATGCCACACCAAGCCATTCCCTCCACATCAGTCCTCTCCCCAGGCCCTGCTTAAGATAAATTTTCTGTTAACTAATACACCAAATGCCTGTGAAGTAGAATTAATCCCTCTGCTCAGGAAGGCAACTCCAGCAGCTATGAAGCACTAAAAGGATCTCAGATACCTAACCACGATCCGGATAGATGGCGTTACCCAAAGGTCAGTAAATAAAAACATGATGGGGTTTAAACATTTAAACTAACACAAGGTTCTAACAGCAAAACGAGCTATGACTGGCCCACAGGACTGGCATTTCCCAAGGTGCACAAGCCCCCACTGACCCTCTGCAGCCCAGGAGGGCGCTCTGGGTGAGCGGCTGCGAGAAGCCGGTGACGAAGCGCAGCACCACCAGGTAGCCCTTGCCGAAGTAGCGCACGCTCTCCTCCTCCACGTTCACGTCCCGGATCTCGCTCAGCACGGCCACCACTGCAGAGAGGGGAGGCAGCTGTCAGCACGGCTCACACCCTCACTGCCACTGCACGGTGACAGCTGACAGGGCCCTTGGGCACCACTGCTCTGATCACACACAGCCTGCAGCACCAAACAGCAGCGGAGCTGCTCAGGCAGAGGAACAGGCACAGGGTGTGAGTGCAGCACACCGGAGCTGGGACAGACTGTCAGAACCCAGGGTGTCTCTGGGACAGTCCCAGCTCCAGCCAGGGGGCTTCAAAGCCCTGGCAGGGGGGTCAGAGACCCTGGCAGGCAGCCAGGGACTCCTCAGCTTTGAGTTTGATCCATGGAACAAATTACCACCTGTGAATGAAGAACTAAAAGTCACAAAATTTTAGATAGCATGATAGTAGTAGTTGTAGAGTGAAAAGGGAATTTTTTGGATCTTACCATTGGGGCTTAGGGAGTGAGATGGAGGGACTTGGGCATTGTCCTGTCCTCCTTCCTTCTTCTTCCTAACCCCCATCTTTTGGTGATGTTGGCACTTGGGGATTGTTGTAGAGTAGAATGGAACTGTCTAACACAGGTGATAGATATTGGATCATAACTATAAATAACTAACAAGTAATTTATAGTATAAAATCAGTGCCTGTCCCTGGGGCAGTGTGTGTGCCTGGGGCTGCCCTGCTGAACAGACCTGGGCAGGACAGACAGAAAATATCTTAGCTAAGAAACAATAAAGCAACCTTGAGAGCATCAGCTGAAGACTTTTGACTCATTTTTTCAGCAGCAGGGTTTGGAGACAGCAGATTTTATATCTTGGGGTCATCCTGACCAAAGCAACCCCCCAGAACAGACCCTAGGGAAAAAGATACAGCCAGCCAGGCACTGGGGAGCCTATTTATTACTTATGTTGTGTTAATAATTACATTATTACTTATGTTTCCCACTTGCTTCAATGGCAGTTTTAACTATTTTTCTGTACAGAGGAGGAGGAGGCAAGCAGGTGTTCAGTTTATTGAGACTGAACAAATACTGAAATATTTAACTGCTCAGAGCACCTGCTGATTTCTGCATCCTCACATGAATGATACTTAAACCAGGTATTATCAAAGAGGAAGAGATATCCTCAGCTCCCCATTGTAAACATGTATCCTAAAGGAGAGTTCAGAAACAGTAAACATCCTTCTCTCCACATTTTTAATCTTCCATCTCAAAAAACTCTTTAAAAATCAGTTCAGTTTAAGGTCATTCCAAATCTGGCCAGTCTTCTGAGCTAATTGAGAGCTGGCTCTATTTACATTAGGAAGTAGAACAAAAATTCTGACATGGAAGAAGATCCTACTTTTGCAACAGAATCAAAGATCCTAATTTGCAATAGAGCTACCAATTCACCTCACAGACAATACTGCAACTTCTCTTAATCCAACAGGAAGCCCAAAGGACATCAGATCCTGCATTAAACTGAGCCCCCTGAACAGGCAGCTTTAAATGCACATTCTGTACCTGCAGGATGTGACATGCCTGCTTGCATATGTTATCTCAGCCTTTGTCTGCTCCCCAAAGCAGATGAGATTACAGGAATCTCAGCTTCTGGATCCAAAACTGAAATTTTTCCACCAGTCCCAGCTGCCAAGCAGGCTAGCCAAGGGCAAGGCAAACACATTAACATCTCAAAGGAATGGCTAAGATTATCATGGAGAGCAATGTGTAGGCCTACTTACCTTAGATTAAAATAATTAACAAGATGCATTCTGCACACTGAGAGAAAGCATTTGGGCCCAGAGAGGCAGATTGTTACATCTGCTGCTTGGGAACAAAGCAGATCTGGGAGCAGATGTGACTTAATTTGAGTACAGAACTCCAGAGAAGCTATTAAATGGGCACAGATCCATCTCTTCTGCTGCTCACCACATTTTCTACCACAGATGCTGCTTTCTCACCTTGTTCATTGCCTCCTTTTGACAAGGTCAGTATTTTTTTGTAGAGATTGAATGTTTTTAGGCAGATTGTTCCCTTGTTCTTATCAAATACAGCTTCCTGTAAAATTGAAAAATTAAAATTACGATTTTCTTGACAACACCACACTAGCTATGTGTCTAAGTAAAATAAAAACAGTTCTATGAGGAAATAATCTTGGTAACAGAAAAATACACAGCTAGTTTAGAGACATTCCTCTATTACTAGACCATGAAAATCATAATCTTGCTCTTGGTTTTAACAGAAACTTTACCATATCTCTTGTGTGACTTCTAAAAGGGAGTTAAAAGTGGGTTCATTGTCCCTCTTGCCACATTCCTCATGTAATAAAAACCTTTGCCTGGAACCAAATTTGAACATGACCTTGTAACTCCCATAATTTTCACTTCTGGGGAATTTGCCATTCCAGTGCTGTGTTCTGTGGGCCAGGCTTACACAGACCTCAAATATCCCTGTCAGTCACTGCAAAGAGGATCTTGTTCTCTTCAGGTGAGTTGCTCATCCTAACACAACCCAGGTCAGCAGGGTGACAAGGTGACTTATTGCTCTCAAATCAACATCCACATGATCCTAAACCAGCTTGTCCCAGAGGAAAAAAGCTGAGCAGCCTGCAAGGTTAGAGCTCCTTCATTTAGTTGCTCTGTCATCAGCTTGAAGGCTAAGTTCAAAATCACATTGTGCAGCTGAGTGTCCTGGTCATCCTCCCTCCTTTGTGTAAGAGAGAACATTTTGGCCCAAGTCTCCCCTTAAAAATTCCCACATGCTTAGCTTCATATTTCCATGCTTGTGTAGACAAAGAATTATTGCCCTAATTCCAGTCCCAGTATAGCATCCCAGAGGGTTTCCTCAAAACCAAAAGCATAACTTGTCTGTTTGGCCTGAGCCAGTGTGTGAGGCTGCTGGAATCAGCATCTGCCAACTGCTTCCTACTCACAGACCCTCATTTCCTGAGCTCAGCAGCTTACCTCCCACTGCTCCAGATTCTGGGCAGCCACAAAGAAACACCCAGCCATGTAGAAGAGCTTCCATGCCAAGCTGTCTGAACAATGCAAAAAATGCACAAATTCAGCTTTTTTCCCCCCTTCTTTGGTATTCAAACAATCCTGAAAGCAACATACTCCCTTTAAAAGCAACAAAACCAGAAAAGGTTTCTCTGGTGGAATGTTTTTGCTTTTAGTTGTACTAAAAGCTATTTTACAGCTCTTTCCCAGGATGAGAATACAGAAAGTCTTCATACTTTTCAGACTTCATTCATGCTGGGCTTCAAACCATGCAGAATTACAAGGGTATGTATTATTGGCAAGGTTGTAACATCACAACTTTCTCTTCTCTACAAGCAAAGGCATCTTAAAAGGCATCCACAAAACTGCCAACCTGCTGTCAAACACCAAATATTTGTGTTGCAGAGGACAAGGATAAGGGCAATGAAAATTCAATAAAGGAAATATGATTCTGCATAAAAGGAAGCAGTTGGTGCTCTTCACAAACAAACATTTGCATTTTGTGTCCTGGAAATGTTTACATGTCACAGCCTGAACAATTTGCTCACTCAGGCTTTTAACTGAAGGCAGGGTAGAACTGTGCTGGGGTTTCTGAAAACTTTGTTGCAACATTAATAAAAACAAGGTTGATTTAGCTGGTGGCTCAAGCAGCTAGCAGTGTATTTTGGTCTTTAAATAAAAATATGTGGGTTTTATTGATAACACATTCCTACACACTATTAAGATTTAACATTTGATGTTATCAGGATGCAGCACAAGAATCACAGGGCAGCTTCCAGGATAAACCCCACTGATGGGAAGACAGCTGGCATTTGGTGCAGTCTGCTGTACTGCAGGGGGAAGAAGCAGCAGAAGCTGTCTGATCTCTAAAGGTGCTTGGATGAGTAATCTCTGGCAGTGATGATGTGACAGTTTCCAGAGAAACAGAGAACTTCCATCAAAGGCAAAGTAATCATTTCATTATGGTGTCAAATAATCATTACATGTCTTCCCAGGAGAGCTGTGAGGACCAGCTAATCACATTTATAAAACACTCAAAGTACAAAATGCCACAGAGTACCAATATCATTATTAAAAATACTTCCAAACAGAAAAGGAGGCTGAGTAAGAAATAGAGCATTAAAGCACAGTAAGCCATAGAGGCAAGTTATTATTGGTTTTAATATTCCCATCACAAAGTGGGAGAGGAACCTCTCAGAAGAGCCAGACAGAAGCTGCAGATGAGTCATGAAGAACAGATCAACAGGAAAGAAACTCTACCAAAAATGGGACAGGACATTACCTGCACTATAATAAGCAGCAGCCAAACCTATGGAGGCTATTCCTAGGAGAAAAGAGAAGAGAATTAGGACAAATAACTCCTAGACAAACAAACAGCTCAAAAAACATCTAAAATCCCTGATAAAAACCATCACTTTTCAAAAACAGGAGAAATGTGATTGCAACATAGATCACTATATGACAGTCAAGCCATTTGTTTTCCCCTCAGTATTAAAAAAACTTCCATTCTGCAAAGGCATTAAAAGCACAGGGGCTAGGGTCAGAACTAAAAATTTTGTGACATGACTGGGAACAGAACCTCAGAGGGACTCAATGTAACCACAACACCCTACTTCCTCTCAGCACAGTACAGCTTGGTGTGCTCACACTAACCTTGCAATGGTTATTTTCCCCTTTAAGTGCTCTGTGGAGCCAAAGAAAACTTTTGCAGTTAAGTTGTGTCAGAAACTGCCAGCTCCTTTCTCTCAGGGAGAGAAGCAGCTGAAGAGTGCCCCATGCCCCAGAGGCTGCTGCAACTGCAAAGATCTTCTCAACAACATCCCTGAAAGCCATGACAACGTGGTGATACTGCAGAGGGATCTGCTCAGCTGGAAAGCAGGATATGCCAGATTTTCCCCAGCAGTTCTCTCAGTACAATCCTAATGAGTTTATTTTTCCTGCATATTCAGTAGTGTTTATAAAGATGCCTTTCAGAACATCCTGTATGACTTCCCATTTCACACAGTGTCCTCAGGAGCTCACCACCACCCATACACATGATCCAACCCCAGCATGGCCACACTGCAGTTTTCCACCCCTGAAAACCAAGATTTTTCAACCTAACCATACAGCCCCTTCAGAAGCTTCACATTTCTGTTGCTGCAAGGCACATAATAAACTTTCTGTTCTTGATCTTTCAGGACAGCCTTAAAATTCCATCCATGAGCTTCTGAGGTTCTCCAGATGAGACTGAAGTCTCACAGTGAAACTGCCAGGCTGAGGCTTCAGACTCATTTAGTGGCTATGACAAAGGAAGAGTTCAAAGCACAATCACTCCTCTTCTGGAAAGGAAAACACCTGGAAGGCAGGCATTTCACCAGGAGTTTATTCAGTGACCCTCTTCCCTTAAAGCAAGCTCTGAAATAAGCTGAGGAATGTTGTGGTCTTACCAACACAGAGAGACCAGGATCGGATGCCAGGTGACCTCTTTAGATGAAGATGGGAATTTGTGCGTTTTTCAACCAACATGTACATCTTCAAAAGAAACTCTCAACAGCCCAGTTTGACTCATGAAACCTCACTGGACCAAAACACAAAAAAATATTTTAAATCATTGACAATTCTACCAGTTCCCCTTCCTAGCATTTTTTGGGACTTACCAAGTCTTAATCTAGATTATAAAAGTTACTCCAGGGTAAGAACACAGCCTTTTTGGACAGGAAGAGCAATATGTACACTGAATACAACCACAAAGTAAAACTGTCATGTGGAGAGTTGCATAACAACAACAGGAATCTGAACTCTTGGAAGAAAGTTCTCATTTTAGGGGTAAAAGTCTCTTTCTATTATAATCAGATTCCAGAAGAAAAACGTGAAAAACAAGAACCTGGAACGATGTTGTTGTGAATTCATGCAGCCCTTGCAAGAGATAAAACAGCAAGGGGAATGCAAATCTCTTTGAGAGCCCTTTTCCTGGGAGCTCAGAGGGTGTGTGAAGTCAGGGAGCTGGGGCAGGACAGTGCCTCTGCACTCTGACATGGGGTCTCATCCCTGAGGACACTCCAGGAGGGGCTGCAGCCAAGCACTGCCAGCACCCCATAATGCCACACACAGCGTTCCCATCTTCCAAGCCACCTCAAGAATACAACCAGGAGCTTCCAACAACATGTATGTTTGTCTGTCCTCAACAAGACCATGCCTTCAGCCTAGGCAGAAACAGTAGAGACTATGAAGACAGGTACTAATTAAAAGCAGTGAGAGCTGGGTAATCCCATGCAGCATTTCCAGTATGTTTTTACTGTTTCACAGCACAGAATCAGAGTTATTTACGGTAAGAAAGACATTTAAGATCACAAAGCCCAATCACTAACCCAGCACTGCCCAGTCCACCACTAAACCACGTCCTTCAGCACCTCACCTACATGGTTTTTGAACACTTCCAGGGATGATGACTCCACTACCTGTCCCACAGAACCAGCTCAAGGAGGCTGGGATCAAACTGCTGCTAGCTGCCCATGATAACAGGTTCCCAGAAAATGCCAGCATTCATCAGGTTTTGAATAACCATGAAAAACACAGAGAGAGCAGGTCTGAGCACATCCGAGTTCTCACAAAAGGCAAATCCGTGATTTTCAGTCCTTCATTATCTGGCTGTTCTTGGATACAAGAAGATGCTCCTGCAATTCTGGTAGTTTGGATACAAATCTCCAGAGGAGCAGATTTAGCCTTTTCAGTTAAACAAAAAACACCTACGACTTTGATTTTAAACTCTTGGTAACACATCTGAGAGCATCTGAAACCGGAAGAGCCAAAAGCACTTATGCATCAGACATGCTCCATCTCCTCCGGATGTCAAGCATCAAATTTTAATTTTCAAATGACTCCTCTGAATTGCTGCCAATGTACTGGAAAATACTTCTGCACGTACACCACCTTCTCCTGCCTGTTATCAAATATAAGTTATAAAATACATCGAGACCACTGCAGAAATCTCGCTGTATTTAACAAATATTACATCAAACTCAGAGCACAATTCTCACACATATCAGTCAAGTCTATTAAGGCAAATTTTGATATCTCCCCCCATAATAATTTAGGGAAGTTCAAGCAGGCAAATGGCAGTTTTAGTTTAATCAGTGCATTGTCTCTCACAGGCTATTTCTTGCAAGAAATGGACCTTGGAATACAAAGCTTCTAAAGTTACCTTTAATAAATAAATCATAAACGCGCCCCAAAGCAAATACACTAAGTTTTACTACAACAGCGTTATAACAACAAAGATGTATTTTCGTGCTGCTCTTTCATTTCAAATTCCAAAACTCAATTTTGTTTGAATTTGTCTCGTTTGACACCGAACTGATCTCCAGCATCACAATAACATTCTCATGCTTACCTCAGCTCTCGGCTGAGGGCAAGCCAGCAAAATCCACGGGAAGGCACCCTTGGAATCTTCACCACCAGCAGCCAGCACCACACATCAGGCGAGTTTTCTTCCCAGCGCTCCCTTTTCTTCACCGCCCAGCCCTGCACCTGCTCCCGCAGGCCGGTCAGCCCCTCACGGAGGGGAAGAGCCTCCCAGGCGGGGAGCGGCCCTGCCGACCCTCCCCACCCGCGGGTTCCGTTCGCCCGCGCGTGGGGAACCCCCGGCCCCCGTCACCCTTCACCCTCGGCCAGCCCCGTGCCCGCGGTACCTGCTCGGGCTCCAGCCGCCTTCCAAAGGGCTCCGGCCGCCTTCCAAAGGGCTNCCGCCGTGAGGGCGGTGCCGCGCCAAGATGGCGGCGCGCTGCCAGTAGGCGGCATGGCGGCCGGGCCTGCGGGTGCTGCCGAGCTTAGTGTCCCTGTCTGCTGGGTTATTGCACATCAGCGGTGCTTTGAAAGAGCAGAACCCTCGCGTGATGAGAGGAGTGTTGTAGGGAGAGCCTTAGTGGAGCCAGGCGATGGGTGAGGCGGACATGGCCCCTGGCGTGAGGGGAGGGCAGGGCAGCGCCGGGCCAGCGCTGCCCGGGGCGCTGTGCCCGGGCTCGGGCAGGCTGAGGAGGCCGGGGAACCGCTGGGTTCCATTGGGGCACCCCTGCCACCAGAGCCGAGCCTCGGCTGAGGCAGAATCCTAGAAAGGTTGGGCTGGAAAGCCCCTCTGGGGATCCCTCAGCCCCAGCGCTGCTGACACGCCGTGAGCCAGAAACGCGGCCAGGTGGGTTTGGAATTTCTGCCGGTTTTAGGAGCTCTCTAAACACTGCAGAGAGGTGCTGCCGGTTTTAGGAGCTCTCTAAACACACAGAAGGAGACGTCGCTTATTCTGCACAGGGTGCAAGGTGGTGGTTTCCACAGATCAAGCACACCAAAGCTTTTAACTGCTTATACCTACTAGCGAACAAAGCCATTAGTGTTCACTGCATACAAGTTACATAGCTCTCTAAGTAATTAGTATTCTGTCTTCTATTGGTTAATGATTCACTTCTCATGCTAATAGGGCTGCATGCTCAGTGTTGCCTTCTTGTAGGTGTGTTTTTTATGTCCGTGGTTGCAGATTCCCCCAGCCAGAATTACCTTTTGCCCAGTTGGAGCTGATTTCAGCACGGTTGCTGAGTTGGCTTTATTCGTTTCTTGCTTATCTTGGGAGTTCTTGCCAGATGGCCCCTAAATTCTGCATTCTTTGTGTCCACTGCCAGTGGGCATCCTTTTTCTTTAAGGATGTTATCCACTGCTGGGTCTGAGATCATTAAAATATGTCAAACCCTAGACTTTAACAAGACAATTCCACCAATAAATAGCTTGTTTTTTCTANGGGCCGGCGCCTCCCTTCCCCGCCGTGAGGGCGGTGCCGCGCCAAGATGGCGGCGCGCTGCCAGTAGGCGGCATGGCGGCCGGGCCTGCGGGTGCTGCCGAGCTTAGTGTCCCTGTCTGCTGGGTTATTGCACATCAGCGGTGCTTTGAAAGAGCAGAACCCTCGCGTGATGAGAGGAGTGTTGTAGGGAGAGCCTTAGTGGAGCCAGGCGATGGGTGAGGCGGACATGGCCCCTGGCGTGAGGGGAGGGCAGGGCAGCGCCGGGCCAGCGCTGCCCGGGGCGCTGTGCCCGGGCTCGGGCAGGCTGAGGAGGCCGGGGAACCGCTGGGTTCCATTGGGGCACCCCTGCCACCAGAGCCGAGCCTCGGCTGAGGCAGAATCCTAGAAAGGTTGGGCTGGAAAGCCCCTCTGGGGATCCCTCAGCCCCAGCGCTGCTGACACGCCGTGAGCCAGAAACGCGGCCAGGTGGGTTTGGAATTTCTGCCGGTTTTAGGAGCTCTCTAAACACTGCAGAGAGGTGCTGCCGGTTTTAGGAGCTCTCTAAACACACAGAAGGAGACGTCGCTTATTCTGCACAGGGTGCAAGGTGGTGGTTTCCACAGATCAAGCACACCAAAGCTTTTAACTGCTTATACCTACTAGCGAACAAAGCCATTAGTGTTCACTGCATACAAGTTACATAGCTCTCTAAGTAATTAGTATTCTGTCTTCTATTGGTTAATGATTCACTTCTCATGCTAATAGGGCTGCATGCTCAGTGTTGCCTTCTTGTAGGTGTGTTTTTTATGTCCGTGGTTGCAGATTCCCCCAGCCAGAATTACCTTTTGCCCAGTTGGAGCTGATTTCAGCACGGTTGCTGAGTTGGCTTTATTCGTTTCTTGCTTATCTTGGGAGTTCTTGCCAGATGGCCCCTAAATTCTGCATTCTTTGTGTCCACTGCCAGTGGGCATCCTTTTTCTTTAAGGATGTTATCCACTGCTGGGTCTGAGATCATTAAAATATGTCAAACCCTAGACTTTAACAAGACAATTCCACCAATAAATAGCTTGTTTTTTCTAACACCTGACCATCACTTATATTAGTGATAATCTTAGAGGTCCAACATTGATGTCATGAATTTTGTGAATTGTATATCAGCTGAAGGCTTGGGTTTGAAAATCTGTTATTTGGGGAGGAAAGTTTCTAATTCACTTGAAATACAGAGTAAATTTCCTGTTGTTGGCAAATAGACTGCATTTGGAAAATCTTTTGTGTTTCAGTCAAACATGATTCACTTGGGAAGCTGTTCCTGTTCCATCGTTAGAGCAACTGCTTATGTCAGGCAGGATGGGTGAAGTGCAGACATCTGTAGTTTAGCTGAACTTCTTTAATTCCCTTTATGTAAGTCAGTGTGTAACTTAACGTACAAATTATATTTGGTCCTCTCTCAGTTGCACAGGAATGGCCTTCCTGAACGAAATCCTCATTTTTTGGCTTTTTTCCAAATGTGAATATATTCTGGGGCGTTTGCTCAGGGCCATGACATGATAGAAGTTTGTATAGCTGTTCTCAACACTATTTTGGTGAACTGAGATTTTAATCAGTGTTTTTCGTAACAATCAAGAGTGAAGATAAGGAAAAAAAAACCAAAAAAGCCCAGAGTCCATGGTACAGACATTTAAGTGTAAGTAGGAAAATTCCAACTGCTATGCAGTTTCTGCTGTGTGTTAATGGGAAAAGGCAGTGAGGAACTGCAAGAATGAATTGGCCTGCTTGTGAGTCACAAGGTACCAGCTGCTGGATTTGGATGGAAAATAGGAAGTAATAAGTATCACGTGTGCTCAACCCAAACAAGCAGCTGACTGAGTCTTCTGGGAAGAAATTTATGCCTATTTAGCTGTCAATCAGTTTTTATAAGCAACTGGTTTCTCTGGAAACCAAATGTTAAGCCATTTTGATTGATACAAGACAAAAGATAAGATAAGCAAGAAATTCATCTGTCCCCTCTACTCAGCATAAACCACACAGCATATGGGGTTTTATTATTTTGTTACCAACTACAAAAATATCAGCAACTCTCTACTTTTCCAGTTTTTCAAAGGTCACACTAGGATAACCTGGTATGACTTAATTTAATTATGAAGTTACAGAGAAATTTTTTCAACCTTGGGAAATATCACCTACACACACACACAAAATCCAAACAAATATGGCAAGGATTCTTGTAAGCTTCTGCTGTCTGTTAATGATTCTTACAGCATTTTTTCTAAAATCTGGGGCTCTTACACCAGCTCTTTGAAGTAGCTGAGTGCTATTATTCCTTCCAATAGAGAAAGGAAGAAGGAACATTTTGAAAGCCTGATCCTGGACATAAAGAACAGCACCAATTCCAAACCACTTTGCTGCAGAAACAAAAACTATTTTCTAAAATAAATAATTTGGGAATATGTGATTAACTATTTGTAGACTTCTTCCTCAACAACGTAAAAATAGATTCTGTGGAAGTGTTTATGTTCTATTTGTGTAGTAAACACACTTTAAGTCATTGATCTAATCCCAAGAACATGCAGATAGAACAGAACTGGCCTTTATTTTGAGTTAGTTTGACATGTCCATAATTCTGGTGCTTTTGCCTATTTTAGACTGTTTCCCTGAATATTCTTTTCTAACTCCTTATGCTTTTTTTTCCCACCCTAAGGTCTTAAAGTTAGGAATCCAGCTATGCAATAAGCATGTGATCTTGTGAACATGCCAGGATAAATTCCCAGAGTGCTTGCTTGGGAGCAGCCACCCAGTGCTTTGGCTGGACAGAACTGGCTGCGAGTGCCGTTAGAAATGAGCTCATCCCACAGAAGGAGCTCTCTGTGCTGCCCCCTGACCTCGGTGAGAACAGAGTGTGTGCAGCCTGCAGAGCACACATTTCATGGAATACGTGTTTACCAGCTGCAGCCAAGATTTACTGCCCCATTCTGACAGCATGTGCTGTCACTATGGCAAGGAGGCATTTACAGCTAGCACTGCTGCAAAGCCTGGAACACTTTGCAATCGTTTGCAGCACGCTGTTTTCACAGGGAAATTCTTATTTCTCCATTTCATTCAGGGTATAAATGCTTCAGGTAGAGGCCAAATACATCAACAGTGGCCATAAAAGCAAGTGATGCCTTTAAGTGCTACCTACTGCTGGCCTAGGGAAGCTTTTAGAGAGTGGGGATTTGGGGAAGCAGCCCTGCAAAGGTGCTAACTGTTACCTCCAGGGGCAGATTAAAGCAGGGTGGTGCTTTCTTGTCTCAGGGCTGATGAAAGATCCACTGTTCTGTGGGAAAATGGAATCCACAGTTAATGGGAAGCAGGGAGTGCTCTTGGCAATAAGATAAATGAGGCATCTAATTATCTAATGATTTCACAAATATGATCTTATACTGTGCACTGAAACAGAGATTCCTTGCAAACTCTTCAGCTTGTATAAGTTATAGCTCTTTTTGTTTTGATTTTAAAATTGAAATTAATTCAGTCCAAGTATTCCTAAAATGAAGGATGAAATAGGGATACTTAATGTAAGTACCAAAGATGTTCTCAATATTTATGCAAAAAGCTTCAATTTCTATGCAGTTCCCTGTTTTTCATTGAGAACACAAGAGATATGGGGGGAAATTTAGTCTTCTGCCCTTTGATGATGTGCAGAAGAATGTGTTTAATCCAGTCCTGTAATAGATAACTTAGTTGACCAGAGATTCCCATCCCTGGAAACAAGCATGGACAGGGCTTGGAGCAGCCTGGTCTAGTGGAAGGGGAATGTGGACTAGGTGACCTTTAAAGGTCTGTTCCAACCCAAACTACTCTGTAAAATAAAAATTATTTTAACTATGATCTGTACAGTTATAGAAATATCCAAAACAGACATGTCTTTTAAAGAATCACTATATCACTTTTGGATAATAAATGTAAGTATAGTCACAGTGTGAAACAGGGAGATTTTAGCTGTGCCTTTAAGTGCAAATTGCAACTCATTTCTAATTTAGAACTTTTCATCCATCCTATCACCTTATTGGTCAATGCAACTCTAGCTGTTGTATCCTGGTGGAATAAGGTGGGGAGTTGGCACAGCTTTTCTTGTATGGAAATACTCATCCACAGGAACAAGAAAGCAGATAATGGTGCATCCAGCAAGTCTGTAGGAAATGCAAATTCTTAGGTCACATAGGAATTGCTCAGGAGTGGTTGTGGTGCTTTTAAAAAGCTTGGGCTAATATGCTGATATGAAATGTGAGAGCATTTTGAATGAAGAGAACAGAGGCACAGAAAATTATTACCAAAGCTATTACAATTTTTACCTCAAGCCAGGATTAATTATATTTTTCCAGGATTTATGTAAAGTGGAATCAGCTTACTTTTCTTTAAGTGGTGAGTATGAAAACGTTTCTGTTTGCTTTCATCATGGTTATGCTAAGGAATTCTTGATTTCTCTGACCTCAGTGATAACTCACCAATAGTCTGGAAATTAAAAAAAAA
>VXBS01003789.1:124660-144200 GCA_013400255.1 Sitta europaea | reverse complement strand
CGTGACAGCTGCCGGGGAGCCCCGGGCGCGTTCTCCCGGTCTGTGCCCGGGACACACGGGGAGCCCCGGGCGCGTTCTCCCGGGATGTGCCCGGGACACACGGAGCGCCCGCGGCTCCCACCGTGCGCTCGCGGGGCAGCCCCGCCGGGTAACCGGCCGCGCAGAACTCTCAGCCCGCTGAAGCAAAGGAATTCCTGGGAAATTATTTCCATCGTGCAACTGCAGTTTGAATACAGGGTCTTGCATGTGTTCCAAAACGCTGTAAATAACTCTCATCAGCGGTTTATGACATAACCGTTCTGCCAAAGTGTTCTTACAGAATGGGGAACAGGCTTTGTGTAATCCACTTATCTTTTGTTTCAGGAATGCAGTAAAAAACAGAAAAATGATGATACGCAGAGTACATCTGTTGATGCGTTGAGTTCAGATGATGGCTCTGAAGAGGTAATGTTCCTTCTAAACCCTACATCTGACTCTAGATTCTTTCTTTTTGTGCACCCCAAAGGAGGTTATAAGGAGACAAGTTTCAACTACGAAGTATAACAATAAACAAGCAGTTGAAAACAATTATGAGCTCTTGTAGACATCCCTTAATATGTGAATCAAAAATCTTGTAAAAAGGTGAAATAAAAGCCCTTGCTATGCAAACACAAAACAGAAATTCTAAGTTCTAAAAATTCAGACTGCCAAAACTCTTTTATCAAATCCTCAGAACAGAGGCAGAGCTTAGAAGAAGAGGAGTTTTGATAGTACAAGTGGACAAAATATCTACTAATTCTTTCTATCCAAGCATTCCTTCTTCTCAAGTGAGCTGCAGACCATGTTGTAGCCAGGAGTGTGAAACTCTTGATCTCACAGAACATGTTCAGTGCAATTGCAGGACTGTGTTCTGTTTGTTTTACATAAACCACCTTGCTGTTAGAGGGACATTGGTTAAAGAGCTTTGCTCATTCAAGGGAAAGTTTTCTCAGTTGCTTGGTGAGTTGATGGGGACTGTCAGCTCTGAGGCACAGTGCAAACTAAGTTACTAGCATATGGACCAGGGGCTAAATTTAGATCTTTGTTTACACTTAAACATTTTGCAGTTTCACAGTAATAGGAGGAACAGAGCTGTGGTTGGGATGGAACATATTATTGTGTTTACCTGTAAACTTGGATGTTATGCAAGTGTCATGGATTGTCCTGCTTTAAACAAATATTGACACTGTGTTTGCTTTTCATCAGGTTCATTGCAGACGTCTTGAAATCATTTCATCATTACTAAATACTTGTTTACCTTTTTTTTTTTTTTGCCAGCAGAAAAATGAGTTTGATACATTGGCTAATGCTAAAATACTCCTTAGTGACTGCCTAGCTTGTGACAGTTGCATGACAGTGGAAGAAGGAGCCAGAGTTTTCCAGCAGAATCAGAAGGAGTTCTTTCGTATTCTCAACCTTAATAAGGTAAAGTGACCCCAACAATAACCCACTGTTTTCTGGGAGGAGGAGGCAGTTACAGAATGACTAAGCAGCTCAGTTTCCCAAGGTAGATAATGTGAGGATTTGTCAGGATATGCTTTTTCCAAAGAGGAAGTGAAAACTTCAGGCAGCACAAACGTTAAAGTACTTAAAATAAATTTGTAAGAGTTGCAAGGTCACAACACTTAATGTAAACAGCAGAGGAAAGTTACTGCACCTGCAGAAGGAAAATTTGTTGACATGTGATGATTTCATTACTGCACCAACAAATTCTTCTGTAGTTCAGTGTTTATAGATATTCATACCTTCATTGCTAGGACTGGTCTGGGTGGGTTTTGGTGCTAATGTATCCACATTATACAAACCTATGAAGACATGTTTTTGAAATTAGAATTATTTTTAATATATATTCAACCTGACTACTTTTTGTCCATATTCTTAGCAAGCCTTGTAAGTGTTCTATTGCTGTCTTATTTTATGCTGAGTTCTGTTTTTTCTGGAAGTTAGTTGCTATATGTAGTGCTCAGGTCTTTAGAACCTAATGTTAAATTAATTATTTTAGTTCTGCTCCAGACTTCTGTGCAAAAGCTACTAGAATTGAAACTTCTTGATCTGTACATGTGTGTCATAAATATGGATTAATTACATAGTGCTTACATTTTCTTAGAAGGAGTTTAAGTCTCCATACAGAATGATGTTGTCATATATGAGAAAATTAGAAGAGAAGGAGGGGGGGAAATAATCTTTTGGTCACATGGGCCCTGTTAAGAGGGCCTGAATCCTACAACAGCAAGGCAGTCAGGTACCTTCATCACAGCTCCAAGCACAGACAGTGAGCAAAGGGCACTCAGGAGCTCTCCTTGAAGGGTCACTGTCCAGCATGGGACCAGCACAGCCTGTGGGCTCTGACCTTTGCAGGGTGACACTTGTCTGCAGAACAGTCCTGGTTTGTTTTCCAAGGGCTTCCACTGCTGTGGAAAATGTCCCAGCTAAAACACAAGATTAATCTTCAGCTAAAAGCCACAGTCATTAGAGCTGCACAGTTCCACACTGTACACTGGGTATTTTCATAGGGTTCCTCAGTGCCTGCAAATGCTGATTTGTTGAGAGTCCCATCTTGCCAACTTTCCCTCAACAACTACAGTCATAGAGACACAGGAGCCTTAACAAAAAATCAGATGTGTAATTTGCTGGGTTGCATTTATAGCTTCAAATGCCCCTGCTTCTGTAAACATTATTTATTAATGTTTAAACATACAGCTCTTTTCATATTTGCTAGAATATTTGGGCTGAATGTCCCTTAACTTTCCTTATGCCACATGGAAACCAACCCCAGGATAGTCCTAGGAGGGATGGATTTCCCCTGAGTTATATAAAAGAAACATCTGCAGATGACTGGAGATGAACACTGTCAGGATCAGGGGAACATCCTGTCCTGCTGCAGCTTGAGGGTTGTTTCATGGGTTTTTAATGATACTGCCACTGAAGCATAAATCCCTAAGGAATAACTCCAGGAGTGGGAAGGGAAAGTGAGGAGCCTTACCCTGTTGTATTGATGTATCTTTTTTTTTTCCTTTGTTTTATTTATCAGAAATGTGATACCTCAAAACACAAAGTGTTGGCAGTGTCTCTATGCCCTCAGTCATTGCCTTATTTTGCTGCTAAATTCAATCTCTCTGTGAATGAAGCAGCCAAGAGACTCTGTGGTTTCCTCAAAAGTCTTGGTAAGTTTGTGTTTGTTATGGTGGTGAAGCAGAAAGGGAGTGATCATTTGGGTTGGTTTTGCTTTCTCAGCAGCCTTGCAGTACCTGAAGGGGCTGCAGGAGAGCTGGAGAGGGCTTTTGACAAGGGCATGGAGAGAAGCAGGGCAGGGTTCGAGTAGATAACAGGAAGAAATGAGGGTGGGCTCAGGTTCCCAGAGCAGCTGGGGCTGCCCCTGGACCCCTGGCAGTGCCCAAGGCCAGGCTGGACAGGGCTGGCAGCCCCTGGGACAGTGGAAGGAGTCCCTGCCATGGCAGGGGTGGCACTGGAAGAGCTTTAAGGTTCTTCCCAAGCAAACCAATGGTGGGATTCCATTCCATGATATTTTGTTATGCCATTGCACAACCCTGTTCAGAGTTTGAGCTGCATGCTCTGTGAAGTTACAGCCAGGCACCAGTGCCACACACAGCAGTGTGAGAAACAGACTGGAGACATTCCCTGCTCACAGAAAAGGTCACAGAACACAAGGACATTGTACAGCTGGCCCCAAAACGTTTGCTTCCAAGAAATCAGGGAGGGCTTAGTCACAAGCTTCCCATTATTTTATAACTTGAGGGAGAAGGTAGTTCTTACTGTAAGTTCCTTTCAGTCCTTTTGACACATTGTATCTCTAGAAGTTCTCAGTTCTGTTTTTTTCCTGTAATTTGGAATTATGAGAACTGTTGTATCTGCCTATTTTATGTTAAAGCTGTATTTCCTTTGCTTATTATATACAAAGTTTTAAATAAAAAGCAAAAACCCCTTTCCTTGTAAATTTGGGATTTTTCTTACTTACTTGAAGGAAGAAGGAGGACAGTAATAAACCTTAAACTGTTTCCTCCTACCCAGCAGATTTTTTTCATCTCAAAGCATTCCTAAGTTCTGGTGGGCCCCAGTTTTCCTAGAATGCATTCATTATCTACACTCCCTTCTGTGGGGATGTGCTCAGTGTTACGTAGGCTTGTAGGGAGTGTGCTGCTAAAGGAGCAGCCAGGAGGTCTCTGCAGTGTTGGTGATATGCTCCTGTGCCTCTGCAAACAGCTTGAGCAGTGGCAGATACACCTCTCAGCTGGATAGAATTTTTGGTGACTTCTGCACATCTTGAAAAGCACATTGCTTTGCAGGAGTCACTGCATGTCACCCAGGGGTGGTGACATCCTGTTCAACTGAACTGGAAGGGATAGATGGAAAGTTCTTGGAAGGAGGCAGAGAATGCTTGCAGCATTAGCCACATGGTGGGCCTTTGAAACTCAGCATGTAGATGTTTTTCCAGCATATGGCTTTTATTTATGACTCTGGTGTTTGTGAAGATTTGTGGATGGGAAGGAATATACCTGTTGATCCTTCAGGGTTTTTCATAGGCCTGGCAGTTTGAAAGGGCTTTGTGAGGTGGAAAACATTCTGGTGATTCCCTGTTCCATTCTGCTTGCTTCCCCAGGGGTGCATTATGTATTTGACACCACTATAGCTGCAGATTTCAGTATCCTGGAGAGCCAGAGGGAATTTGTGCAGCGGTACCAGCGGAGGAACCAGGAGGAACATGCCTTACCAATGTTTGCCTCTGCTTGCCCTGGTGAGAGCTGATTAGCCATCCTTCCTGCCCTGCAAACTGCTCTCACTGGAACTACCAAGGGGCTGAGGAAAGGGTGCCTTCCTTTGGGAGCCTTATATAACTTAGAGCGTTTCTGGTTTGCTTTTGAGGGACACCAAGCACTCAGTATTGGTTCCCAGTATCACTGGGCATCCTGAGTGCATTTCAGTGCTTGGAATTGAGGATCAGAGCTGGAATGGAGGAGTTCAGTGGGAGCTGTTTGTGTGTTCAGACCACAGGGTTTAACAGGGTGTTTCCTCATTGAAAAGAATCTTAAAGGAACTTTGATATAATTAAACCACAAGCTCTGTTATCTTAGCAAAGTTTTGGACTTGCCACTTAAGCCTAGGGGAAAGCAGCAAGTGACATTCCTTATGATGACAGTGAGATGGATAATCTGACACTTGGAAAGTAATTCTCACATGGAATGTCACAGACTTGACTCACTAAATATCTCACTTCTGAGAAGCTAGCACCTCAGAACCTGTTCTGAGCAGAACCTGCACTTGTAGCAGCTGAAAAGATGCAGAACGTGCAGTCACTGCTTATTTTTTCCATCATTAGCACAGCACCATCATTTCAATTCAAGTAAAAAGCCACATTCCTTAAAAAGTATCAAACAGGAGGTAGAAGTAACTAACTCCTTTGCCTAACACCCTCCTCAACTCCACCCTAAGGTTCCTGGTGTTGCTTTTCAAAAGGCTGATAAAAATACCAAAATACTCCTTGCTAGCTTTGGAATAAATCAAGGGGATTGCCTTTAAGTACTTAAAAGCATGTCTCATTTTTTCTGTTACTGTTATCTTAGTGTAGCCTCTTATCTTCAGGAGCAGACATATCATATATTGCTCTTTTTCATCTAAAACCTGTGCAGTTGAAACACTCCCATTACTCAGGTTTGTCCTCTTCTATGTGCTTTAGGTAAAATTCAAAACCTGAGGATTTCTTTTAGAATTTCTGAGTTAATTTTCATTTTCTTCATCTGGAAACAGAGCTCAGATTATCTGCTGCCCTCAGTGGAAATAGTTTAAAATAGTTAATGGAGCACTTTTCTTGTCCTTGTGTGGTCTACATAAGATAGTTTTGGGTTCAGTGCTGGTTTTGGTGTCAGCTCTCTGTTGTGATAGAGATTGTAACAAGCATGGGTGCTTTCCATTTCTGGGAAACTAACCCAGAAAATCACCATAAACCCACTTTGAAAACATGGTATGCTTCTTTGTCAGCAATTAGAGAAAGCAAAAATCCTGATTAGTCATCATTACAGTGAGGTTGTTCACTGTGTTTTCTGACCTTATTTGTCTGAGTATTTTCTGTTCCTTTTTCTCCTTCCTCTCTCTACCCCCAGATTACATAAATTTGTCCCAGAGATGTTGTTTACTGGGTGTGTTTAGCACAAAATGGTTTTTATATAGCTCTGCAGATGCGAGGTCAATGTGAACTCAAGTATAAATGCTTTACTCATTTTTATCTTGGTGTGTGACTGCACAGACCCATCACCTCTGCAGCAGGCTGGGGTTAACACCTACCACGAGCAAAGAGCAGAGCCTGGCTAGTCCAGAACCTGAGAAAAGCTGTTCTCTTGGCCCTGTCTTAATTGTTCACCTCAGTTTTGGTTTGTTTTCTGTTGAAAGAACAGTAGTGTTACACTGATAGTAAATGTAATCTCCCAGGAGAATCAGTTCCCTTCCTTAGTGTACCAAGCTGGGGAGCAACATGAAGCACTGGCTCTGGAAAATCCAGTGTTTTTAAGGCTCTGCCAACCTCTGTCCTCCCAGAAAAGACTTGCAGCAGCAGTAGGAAGATCAGAAGTATTGAGGATTTTAATGCTTTTGTCCCAGTCAATCACTTTCCTTTTCCAGGAATGGGGTTTTACAGTAGCAAAAGTTATTTTTTTTCTTAGCTTTTTGCACTTCCTGCAGATACATAGATGCACCTTCATGATCTTCTCACAATAAACCACCACAAATAACATGTTCTGACCTACATCAGCAAGAATTGATATGGTAATTTGTAATGCTTTCTTGCTCTTTGATGACAACACAAGCCAGCAAATGGCCAAGAATCCAAATGAATTTAGGAAAGGTGTAGGTCTGGATGGGCACAGGTGTGCCCTGATACAAGAATGGGCTATCTGAGCTTTTCCCTACCTGTGGCTCTGCCATTCAGCCCTGTGAGGAGGGGCACAGACAGCAGAGTGTGTGTGGAGTGCAGACAAATGCTCACTCACCCAGGCTGCCTGTCCAATTAACCAGTGACTAATGACACTAATGATCTTTGGGAGCTGCTGCTAGGAGATCCTTGTTCCATCCACTACAAGGACAGAAACAATTTAAGGACTCACTTCAGACAATACCTGTCAGAAATCTCTTGGGATTTAGTGAAAATTCCTTATATGTCATGACTACAATATCAAAAGCATTCCAATTATAGAACCAGCCTCAGGGCAGGAGTGCTGGGGTGATTAATGGTGAGTACAAGTGTTTTAAAAACTGCCCTTGTTTTGTTGGAAGCAGATTTTGTTTCTATTTGGACAGCACTTGAGACTAAAGCCATTTAAGCATAGAATGTACCTATCATGCAGAGTATGCTAATACAGCTTTTTACCAAGCACCAATAAATTCAGCACTTTGTTGCAGTAATGTCTTGGACATTAGGCAAACTTCCAATTCAGAGTCTCAAAATTCAGTACAGTCCTGCTGGGTAAATCCATGGTGCTCAGTTTTTCCTACAGCAGAAATGAATGCTTGTTGAAGATGCTGTGTGCCTTCGAGGTTTTTTATGGAAACCAGCTTGAAGTCATTCTCCTACATTAACAAGAATTGGGAATATTTAAACAGCTGGAGGACCCTTGGGTTTTCCTAATACTTAGCACCTTCTCATTTTCATCAGTAAAATTTTATTACTCTGTGAAAACTATTTCTCTGCTACAGAGAGACATCATCTGAACACACTTGGCATTTGTGGTATTGTTCTGACTTAAACAGTTCCAGGTGTTTTTACATAAGTGGTAATTTCAAGCTTAAAAATTAACCTGCAGGTTTTCCCCTTCCTGGGCACCATGTACTGCACAGCAGTTTCTCTCTTTTATGTAATCACTAATTTGCTTGAAGATAAAATGTGATTTTTTTTCCTTCACCATTTCTTAGCACCAAAAGCAGCCCACATGCCTTGAAGGCTGGACCTAACTCTCCTGCACAATGTAGATGAAAAAAGCTCCAAATCCTTGCTGTGAAGGATTCTGGGCTTTTCAGTAAGACCTGCAGAGCCCAAGAAAGAATTGCCCCCCCTAAATACCTTGATTTGTCCATTTACTAAGGGAATAATTGACCAGCTCAGGATGTTGGGGGTTGCCCCAGCTGGAATGCTGAAGGGATCTGCAGGAAGAGAGATTCCTGAGAAACCAAGGACAGAGTGTGGCATACAGAGAGATTTCAGGTGGTCCCTGTGGGTGGGGGTGACTGTGGGGGTGTTTTTGAAGGTGTGGCTACTCTAACAACAGTAAAAGAATTTTTTCCTTGTAATGATGCTTTCCTGTGCCTCTTCTGTCCTAGGGGACATGGATATTAAACCTCAGGAAATGGCAGGTTACAGCTAAGCAGCCAAAAAGTACATTTGTTGTAGTGTGTGGTGATCGAAGGGCTGAGGTCTAGAGGGTCAAATTTCTGGGAGCTGGGATCTTGTTCTTTCTGCTTTGTTAAATCTGTGCCTGAGGAAGGGGGGAACAATTCACAGTGAAGTTCACAGTGGACCTTGGTCTGGAATTAAAGGCACAGTGAATTATTGACTAAAGCATTATCAACAGAGCCTTCAGCTTTCCTCTGGCTCCCAAAGTGGGGCTTGCAGCCTGCCCAGAAATGTGCTCCTGTGTGGAGGAGTCATCATTTGAGGCTCTGCTGTGCTCCTGGGTCACTGCTCTGCCCTGTTCTGTGCTTCCAGGCTGGATCCGCTATGCTGAACGGGTGCTCACCAACCTGGTGACCTCTCACATCTGCACTGCAAAGTCTCCACAGCAGATCATGGGCTCCTTAGTGAAGGGCTACTTTGCCAGGCAGCAGGTAAGTAATTCTGATATATTTTTACCATTATATTCTTCTAAATAGAGAAGCTGGGCTTTAATATGGAGATACAGATCTCAGTGATTGTATTTGTCCTTTACTTGAAGTAAAAATGGTGCCTTGCTGCTGTGCAAGTGCCCATGATGAGAAGGATGTTCAGAGAACCTCATTTCCTACAGTGCAGTGTGAGCTGGCAGCAATCCTTGCACCCCCAGTGCAACATGGATTTGGATATTTGTGGGTAAATTTAAATCCATAGCAGTTAAAGGGTTCTTTGTGAAATGCTGCCTGTGTAGTTCTGCAGCACAGCCAAAAGAGGAGTGGAGGAGAATAATGTGGAAATTGCCCTGTTGTCTGAGATCAATAAAAGCATTGTATCCTAGGAACTAACCTTTTTATCTCCTCAGTTTTGTATGTTGAAAAAATTGCTGTTCTTGACATATACCTAAAAGGAACTGGAGGCACAATCTGTAGGGGAGTGCTGCTGTCTGCACATGGGTGGACAAATTCTGAAGGGCTTGCTCTGGGTAAAAGTGAGTGTGTGGCAGCCAGAAACCAGAACTCTGAACTCCTGACTTGTATTCACTTTCTTAGGCAGTCAAAAAGCTGCAGAAAATGTGGTCTGAGGGAATATGGTCCAGCCAGGAGACAGATTTTGGAAGTCTGTTGCTGATGCTTTGTGACTTCTGGCAAATCATTATCTGTGTTTAACATTCTTTAAATTTAATGGATAGGGACATATTCCTGGTATTGCCTCCCTGAGGTTTATTTCACTATTTTTGTCCCTGTCATCCCTGAAGCTGTCTTTTTGCTTTTCATGGAGTTCACATGTGCTCCCCTCTGTGTTCCACAGAACTTGTCTCCTGACAAAATTTTCCATGTAGTCGTGGCACCTTGTTATGACAAAAAGCTGGAAGCCTTGAGGGAAGATTTCTACACTGCCTTGTATAATTCAGCAGAAGTTGATTGTGTCCTGACATCAGGTTAACTTCTTTAAGCTTATTGTCTATAAATATATAAGTGAATCACCATTTTTAGAATAGCCTTTATGCCAGAATTTGCTTTTTTCAAGTCTGCTTTAGTCATAAGGTTGGCTTTTTTCTGCTTTAAAAATCAGTACTTTTTTTGTGCTCCTGGTAGTACAGGGAAGGCAGAGTGACACATCCTTTTCTTCCAACTTGCTGTTCATCTAAAAAGTCAGGTATTTTGTCAGCCTGTTAAAGAAGGTGAAAGTTATGCAAATCCATATTTAAAATTGTCTGGCTTGTCTCTGGTCAGTATTTTATTAGGAATTATTCCTAATTCATGGCAGCAGTTGCTTTTTTGTGAGGATCTTGTCTTTAGCCTTAGTGTCCAAACACCCTGCAGTGTAGTTTGGATATTCCCAGACTTGGCTGAGAGCAGGGCTGAGGATTTAAGCAGTTTGGGCAAGATGAAGGCCCCTTTTCTTTGGGCTGGAAGTGTCAGGCTGCTCAGTCAGGGGAGGGAAGAGCTGGAGAATGGGACACAGAGCCCTGGCAGGTGTTGGGATGTTGATCTCTGAAACAGAGGCTCAGAGTGTGTCCTGCTTTGTGTTGAAAGGGAATTTTCATGTGTTTTCCCACAGGTGAAATTGTCCAAATAATGGAACAGAAAAATGTGTCGATGAAAGATGTGACTGAAGTAGCTGTAGATACTTTGTAAGTAGCTTTGTTGTGGATTGTTTCCTTACTTTGATGACAAATGACATGTTGGAGCATATTCAACATAAATGTAAAACTGTTTAGAAGAATGTTTTTTATTTTTAGAGAAAAAAACCTGCATCAAAGCCTGAGTATACCACAGCTTCACCCTTTATATAGTGGAAAATATTCTCTTAGATGTTCATTGCTATATATAAAAGTAATATGAAACAGATAATGTAAACCTGCATGTACTGTTTAAATACAAAGCAGACAATTTGAGGTAATGACTTGACCCTTACACAGTAACTTTCAAAATTTATGACTTGAAGATGTGTGTAGCTCCTGATTTATATTTTAAGGCAGTAATAATAGTTTTGACTGTATGAAGCTCAAGCCTTGCTGGGGTCTGACCCTGTTCAGAGCTCTCCTGTGCTCCTGATTGTCTGCTGTGCCCTGTCCAGCTGCTGGGACACAGGCCTGGGCTCACCAGTGCTCTGGGCTCCCCTCTTTCAGCAGCATCCCAGCAGTAAACCTCCACTGCCCCAGTGTGTCCCTGTAGATTGCTAGGAGCAGCACCCTCTCAGGAAGTGGTAGTGAATTGGGTTTTATCCTGAGGCCAGCAGTCAGTTTTTCCAGATTAGATCAAACTGTGCTTTGGATGAGAAGCACACAAAGCATTGGAGAGGTTTTGTTTCCTTCCCTTATGCTTGGCTCAGGGAGCAGCATGTGTGGTGTTTAATTCTCAGACTTACAGAGGCTGCTCTCCCTGATCTTTGTTCAGCTGTGACAGATGTTCCTTGGTGTCTTTCCAAAGGGCTGCTAGGGGAGCAATAAATGTGCTGTCTTGCACAAAACAGAAAGCTCTGGAAGTTTTAACAATCCTTTTCAGTTCCAGCTGGTATCCTGCTTGGACCTAGAGGGGAGAAATTTGAGTGGGTCAGTGGGAACATGTTCAGAGCTGTGTTTGTAGTGCAGCTCCTATGATTGCTTCTACCTGAGACTGTCACACAGACTGAGAATTGATAAAGTTCTTGCAGGAATATCACAGAGACAGTCATGTAATTCTGTATCAGTCACACACAGACAGTCTTTTAATTCTTTATCAGCCTGTGCCATGGTACAAGCTGTTACTCAGAATGTGGCAGGTTCACTAACTCAATTTATAGACTCAGACTGTCCTGAGCTGGAAGGAGCCCACAGGGATCATCACAACCCCTGCACAGACCCCCCCCAACCCCACCCTGGCATCCCTGCAGCTCTGGGGATGTTCCCAGGCCCTGGGCAGTGCCAGCACCCTCTGGGGAAGAATTTCCCTGAGATCAACCCAACCTCCCCTGGCACAGCTCCAGCCATTCCCTGGGCTCTGCCCCTTCTCAGGGCAGAGATGGAGCTGCACATCCTGGGGGTGTCTGACCTCAGCCTCCTCCAGGCTGAACAAGCCAAGTGCCCTCAATTTGTGTGCATGTTAAAAGGACTAATCTGATAATACTAGTTCAACTGGGAGACCTCATGACATAAATTTTTGCTCTTCTGGGGTCTTGAAAGTAGATCTTGCAGAGAAATTTAACCAACTAGAAGCCATCCTCTGGTCCCAGCAGAGCAGCCATTTGTGATGAAGTGCTGGGTGTTAAAGCAGTTGTATGAGTGTGGGCTCCTCAGAGCTGCTTTTAACTGGGGGAGAGGTGAACTTCCAGGGGATGCCCTTGGGATGTGATCTCCCACTTCCTCTCCTGAACCATAGTGTAGCACTTATTTTCAGTGTACACCATTCTAACCTGGTTGCAGCTGTCCTGACTGGGTGTGATTTTGTTGGCACAGTGTTACAAACAGTTCCTAAAGCAGGAGAATTGTCAGCAACTTGTAACTTCTAGAGTAGTTTTGTACACTCACGGGCAAAAAATGATCATTTATTTAAATAATTTTATTTAAATAATTTTCCCCAAAATGGCTCTTGAGCAGCCAATGGCTGTTAACAAAATCTTAAGGCTGTGATGAAGGTGCATTCTTATAAATTACTGTTGCTTGCTATTTCTCAACATGGAAAGTCCTGCATCTTATTTTTTTAATTAATTTTTTTCATCTTTGCACTGCTACCCTGAATAATTTACATTTTTTTAAACTGTAATAAATAAAAATGTAATGTTGTCTCAGTGCTACAAAACACTTTCTGGTGGGGGAGAGAGAAAGGGAGAAACACTCTACTTTATTGAATTGCAAGAATGAAATTTCTGGAGTTGATCTTGCATTTTCTTGTTTCCTAAGCTTTGGTGACCTAAAGGAGGGAGATGTAGTAAGGCATGATGGCAAGAGATCTGATGGTTACCTGGAACACATCTTTAAACATGCTGCAAAGGAGCTTTTTGGTGTGGATGTCAAGGAGATCACCTACAAAGCATTAAAGTAAGTTAGAGTTTTGTGTCCCTGTAGAATGGGGGAGCCAGAACAGAAGAGGGCATTGTCATTGGAAGGGACCCCCAGCAGTCACTCAGTCCAACTGCCTGAGCACTTGGGGCTGACAAAAAGTTAAAGCCTGGCACTGAGGGCTTTGTCCAAGTGCCCCTCAGACTCTGAGAGCCTTGGGGCATTCAGAGCCACCTCCCTGGGTGGTGCCAGGGCCTGGCACCCTCCTGGCAAGGAACTGGTTCCTGAGCCCAGGAGCTCCCCCTGCTTTGCTTGGTGCTGCAGTGACAGCAGTTACTGCTGCCCTGCTCCTTGCCTGGCAGTTTGAGGCTCCAAAACTGCTCTGAACCTGCCAGTCTCTCACTGGAGAGCAGCTCCTGCTGGCACCCATTCTGTTAAAATTCCCCTGCTCTTAAAAATGAACTAGAATTCTATCATGAAGATTGCACCCCAACTTCTGCTTGACTCAGTTTAGAAGGTGGAAGAGTTCACCTTGATCTCACTGTTGTACTTGTTCTGTTCCCTTTGGAGCATCTGAATACAAACTGGCACTCTTGGATTGTTCCTCTGGGAAGGCAGGGGGTTAAAATGTTCTGTGTGTCTTGACAGGAACAAGGACTTTCAAGAAGTTACCCTGGAAAAGGATGGGGAGACAGTGCTGCGTTTTGCAGCAGCTTATGGCTTTAGAAATATCCAAAACATGGTCCTGAAGTTGAAAAAAGGAAAGTTTTTATACCATTTTGTAGAAGTCCTTGCCTGCCCAGGAGGTAAGAATAATTGTGGATCTGCAGTTGTTCTGCACACGTATCTTGAATCTCAAAGGAAAGCTGCCTTACAGGCAGGCACTTCATTTCATTCCCTCTTAATTCTCTTCTTAATAATCTAAAATCTCAGTATTTATTGAAGGGTCCAGAGCACCAATTACAGGTGCAGGGTTGGCTCAAAAAATGATTGAGTTTTCTATAATTAGCCACAATGTTATTTGTTCTCTCTGACCTATAAATAAGTGCCAGCACTGCACTGCCAAACCTCAGAGGATAGTCTGAAATGGTGGTTGTCAAGGGCAAGAAAAGACAAGGAACATAATTAGGATCACAAAACCATGGAGAATGCAGAGAAAGATTTGTGAGATGGGAACCTCATTTCCATTAAGATGAAGTTGATACCGAAGTCACTTTAGGTAAATACAAATTGTAACAGCGTGGGGGGAAGTTTTAAAAAACCCTTTAGAGAAGTGTGAAAAAAGAATTCTGAGTTAACAGAGACTTTCTTTTCATACCAAATTTCCATCCCCTTCCATGTTTAAAATGTATTTTTTTTTTCCTAAGGGTGCCTCAATGGAAAGGGCCAGGCCCAGAGTGAGGATGGCAAACCAGACAGAGCCCTGCTTGCCCAGATGGAAGAGGTGTACACTGCAATTCCTGTCAGGCTGCCAGAGACCAACCTGCAGGTGCAGAGGATGTATCAGGACTGGCTGGAGGGTGTGGACTCCCAGAAGGTGCAGGACACTTTGCACACCACCTACAGTGCAGTAAATCAAGGCACGAGCAGCCTGGATATCAAGTGGTGACCAGAGCAGGGCTGAGGCTGCAGGGCACCAGTGAGGCTCTGCCAGGCCCAGGACTGCTCCTGGGCAGAACCAGAGCTCTGCCAAACCACACAGGGCTCCAAAGGCCCTGGTTCCTGCCTCTGTCATTGAACTCCTGCTGTTTGTCATTTCCTGTGTGCAATGGATTTCTTCATCCCAAAGCCTGATCTTGCAAGGTACATAAGCCCTTTCTGCCAGCACAGGGAGTGTAATTCCTGATCAAGTTACTCCCTGAAGTGAAGGGTTCACTGCATGAAATGGGTGAGATGATTTTACTTCTAGGTCTGCAGTCCCTGTCACCACAGGAAAACAGGAATTTCAGTATTGATGCAGTTGGTGTGAAGTGACTTGGGATTTACTTACCTTGTTAAGGAAAAGGCCCTTCTAAAGAACAAGTGAGTATATGGAGAGATGTCATGAATTTCTATAAGCCTTGTATCCATAATTCAGCAAAAAAATACTCAGTTCCAAACTGGCCACCATTTCTTACTGATGCAGCATCACAGAATGCTTCACAGAAACTGAATCTGGGAGGCTGATGCTAAATGGTTCATTTGAAAGAGTTCCAAATAGGTTGGTTAGTGCAAAAAGAGAACTGTCTTCCCATGTAAGTTTTCTGCCAAGCTTGCAGCCAGCAGTGGTGCTGCTTGCTTTGGCTTCTCTCTGAGACTAGAACATGCCCAGATTGTTCTTTCATTTGTCTCCATGTTGAAAGACTTCTGCAAAAAATAACTTCCTGGGGTGCCTCTGAGAAAAAAATACTCAGCAATGCTTGTGAGCTCATCAGAGTTAGGATACAATGGCATCATGAATTTTGATGCACTTATTTTTATAAATATGCTCTAGAGGTTCATTTAACAGCCATTGGGAAGTGGTACTGCCATGCAGCTTGTCTGCAACTTCCCCACTTGTCAGTTATTCAAGAATGTGATGGACAAAAGGAATTAAGACTCCTTCCAGACTCCTTCAGACTTCCCTGGTAGCATCAGATCTGTTCATGATTAATGGCTGTTTGAAGCTAGCAAAGTTCTAGCTTTCCATAGGCAGCCTGAAAGTGTGGCTGGGCTTTTTTAACCATTTCATGCAGTTTGAATGAATCTTCTTGCAAATTTCTTCAATAGTACAACTGCTTGTGTGAGTAAGAAATCCTGCAAAAACCTGTGAGTGTTTAAAATGCACATTTAACCTGGACACAGTGGAATGGGGTGAAGCATCAGGGAAGGCAGGGCAAGACCTGGCATTGGCTAGACCAGGGAGGTTGGAAAGGAGAGAGACAGTGAAGTGTCACCCTGCTGGCAAGAAAGAGCTCTCTTCATGGGAAGCTGTTAAAAATTGCAGCTTTCCATTGGACCTCCACCTGAAAAACAAACCATTGCACTTGGAAGAAGCTTTTCTTTCAAGTGCAAGTGAATTTGATTTACTGCACTCCCTGAATGCCCACAATGAGATTATGCCCATGAAGAATATAAATGAGCTTTGCAAGTTGTTCCTTGTGATGAGAACGATGCCTAACGTGGTGCAATATCAGAACATGGACAGAAATCTACCTCTGGATGGGAAGGGAGTCCAGGAGTTGTGGGAAGAGCTGTGTGTAGCTGGAACTGGACCAGATGTCTGCTAGAGCAAGGTGGGGGGGTTGTGTGACATTTCAGACAGATTACTTCCAGAAGCAACATGCACCTCCTTGGGCCTGATTTTCTTTATCTGCTGTGATTTCCTCCAAAAGCTCCCCCAGAACTGGGATGTAATCAAGTGGTCCTGTTCTGTTTGTATAGGCCTGTTTCTCTGTATATATGGTTTGTAGCTGGATGCATGTTTAAATTATATCATTGCTGCTCTTTGTACAGTGTGCTTATTTTTATATGTGTGTATACTGGGTGAAATGGTACAAAACCAGTTTGCTTTTCTGAGGAAATCTTCAGTAAAGTGCACAAGAGCTGCCTTGCTGTTCTGAAAGCAGAGCCCTGAACTGCTGTAGGATGTGATGGATCCTGCCCAGGGCTGGTGGCTCTTTGGCCAGTGCTTGCCTGCTGCACTGCAGGGCCTCACTCTGCCACTGCTGCCATGGGTGAACTGGAACTGCTCTGCTCCCACTGCAAGGGAAATCCATGGCTCAGGGTCTAAAAGAACCTGTTTCAGCTGGATCCACCATTTCTTCCATCTGCTCAAGGGTTTTAACCTATTGAGGTAGTCACAGTGCAGAGCTGTTGATGATTTGTCTGCTGCAGAATTCTTTTTTAAAGACAAGGCATCTAACTGGGCTTGTGGCTACACAGAATGTATCTTCATTAGTGACCGAAGGAACTGAGATTTGTCTTTTTTTTTGGTCAGCTTTTGTTTTATAAGACTTTTTGGAGTCAAATGTTTTAGGTTTTTAAAGGCCTTTTCTTTAAAGTGCCAGTTTAAAAGGAAAGAAAAGTTCTATGCTGTAAATCTTTCCCCTTCACCTGCTTTCATTGAAATTTTAACATATTTCAGAAAGTAACGTATTGCAGCTTCATATATAGTGAAATATTTGGCTAAAGTTTGATTCAGGCTTTTAAATCTGCAGTTGGAAAGTCCATTAATGTTGACAATACGTGTTTGTAGCCACACTTCTGAAATTACAGCACTATTTAATTCCCTGATTAGATTCCCTAATCATTTCTATTGCTGCTGCCTTTCCAGCAACAGGAAGAGCTCCTTACATGGCCACAGCCATAGTGCTTTACCTCTGCCTTGGATGTTGTGCTGACACAGGAGGATTTTTAGAAAATTATAAACTTGGAGGGATTGTGGGGAAGGAACAGGACATAGGAAATGAATTAATAAAATTGTCTTGGGATTGAGCACGTCAGGTGCTGGGTTCTTGGGGTTATGTCCTTTGCTCTGGGACTGCTCCAGCATTGTGAAGTCTCTTTGCCTGGCACAGGAGCTTTCCCTCAGCTGTGGGTGTCCCCTGGCAGCCCTGGGCTGGGCTGGCCCCCAGGGGAGTGCAGATTCCCAAATGCAGCAGTCTCAGCTGGAATATGCCTGGATGATGTTCACTTACCCAAGTTTTTGGTGCTTTCTTTTCAATTGCAGCATGACCATGAATTGTGAATAAATCTCAGTACTCAATTCTGTGCTGATTCTGTCTCATTCCATGGAAATTTTAACTCTTTAAGTACACCAGGGGTTTTGTCTGGGGCACATCTGTGGCACCAATACTGCATCAGCACTTCATGGGATTTTTGGATTACAGCTCTGCACCTCAAACTCTGCCAGACTGCTGTAGGAAATGGCAGTTTGCTCTCTAGACTTGTCAATTAATATATTGATTCCTTGCAAGGCAGACAAGCCCCTGTGGCTTTAAAGCTCTTCTGCTGGGGAGAATTTAGTTCTGAAATGAATGATGCTGTGCCTGAAGCCAGCCTGTGAGAGTGGCTGGTTGTGCTGAGGTTGCTGGATAGAGGAACTTAAAACCCTGGTGCACAGGAAAAGATCTTTGTGTGTGACCTGGTCCAGCAGTTGAGGAAAGGATGAAAATCAGCCCTGACATTTTTTTCATCACTAGCTTGTGTGAAAATTTAATGAATTGAGCAAACATTTCCATGTGTTCTCTTGAGCAGTTAGGACCTGGATTTCTGCTAAATAACAACTGGATTTGAAGGTGTTCTGTGTTTTTTTTTTTCAAGGGCCAGCAAGGCAGGGTTACCTGGCTGAGGAGGAGGAGGAGCTGGTGAACAGAGCAGGCTTGTTCCTGTTGCTGTGTAAACAAGTGACCCGTAGGACAGGTTTGGAGGAGGGGAGCCAGGGGGTTAAGATGTCCTTAGCTGCTCTGGAAATTAAAAATAACTACTGAGAGTTTGTGCCAGTGAAGCAGAGGGAATGTCTATTTAAACTGTGCAGAGTTAATCCCAAAACGCTGCATCTCTGCCCTTATTTTCCAAGTGAGTAGTTGTGTGCATCTGAAAAATAACATCCAAATTCTGCACATCTGCCTGATGCAATTTTCCACAGTGTAAATGCCTTTTGTTTCCCTCCACCAAAAGTATTTAATATAAAACAGCAGTAAAATACGACAAAACTCCTAATTAAAAGGCAGTAAGCAGTATAAAAAGCCTTTTATCACATCTTTGCATGAAGAAAACTGGGAAGAGCGTGACACGGCTGAGGCCAGGGAGCTTCCTGGGGTCCGGTTTGTCCCTGCAGCGCTGGGGGGCAGGAAAAGGAGACACCGGGGGAGGTTCTACCGAGATTTGAACTCGGATCGCTGGATTCAAAGTCCAGAGTGCTGACCATTACACCATAGAACCGGGCGGTGCCTCTGCCCGCCGCCAGCCCCTGCAGTCACTGCCCAGCACGCAAACCCCGCGGGAATCGCCCCCGGAATATCCCGCTTTGTTCCGAGTTTCTGCGATATTCCGCAGAGCCGCGGAGCGGTTTGGGGTGGAAGGGACCTTGGAGCTCATCCAGTCTCACCCCTGCCATGGGCAGGGACACCTCCCACGCTCCCGGCTTGCTCCAAACCCCGTCCAGCCCGACCTGAATGCTGCCGCTGACGGAGCGGCGAGTTCCTCTGGGCACTCGCTGTGCCGCCCGGGCCGGGAAGAACAACTTCCCACCCCCCATCCGCCCCTCCTCCGGCACAGTGAAGCCGTGCCCTCGTCCTGTCCCTCCAGCCCCGAGCCCCTGTCCCCTCTCCCCGAACCCCTTTGGGCTCCGGAGTGCCACGACAAGGTCACCGCCGGTATAATGAGGGCAGGACACAAACGTGAAGGCTGGAGAGCATCTCCAGAGACAGCCCAAAACCTCCTCCTGCAGAGCCCGGGGCTGCCCCCGCTCTGCTGATGCAGAATTTAAAACTGAGTTTCCACACGCGCCATCCAAAGCATGGAGAGAAAAGGAAAAATTATGCTGTAACATGTCTGAGATTCTTCAGGTAAATGTCAGAAAGTTCAAATCTGGCTGCAATAAATAATAGGTACCGGGGAAAAAAAACTAGGAAAACTCTCTGGTGGGTTACTCTTCTTCTTTAGATACATTTTCCACGAGGCGTGGGGTATTTATGGGATGGGATGTT
>VXBS01003789.1:104660-122160 GCA_013400255.1 Sitta europaea | reverse complement strand
CCTGCTGCTCCCGTGCCAAGGCCCCGTGGCCTGAAGGTGCAAGGGTTGGGAGGGGGTGTGACCCGGCTCAGCTCCCTGCTGCACTGCACACAACACGTCCTACCCAGGACATCCAGAGGCTCAGGGCTGTACCCCAGCAGGGCCCACAAGTTCTCCTTACTCCATGCACTGACTGCAGTAACAAATTCACTGTGGTTGCTCCCAAATGAGGGTCTTTGTCCTGACCTTTGTGGCCCTGCAGGGACCTGCCTCCAGAATCTGATGATGGTGCTGCCACAGGTTTGTTACTGTCACACACAGAGGGAACACAGCAACACACACACAACAGGGGTTCGGGCAGAGAAGAAAAAAAGAACTCTCTAGTTCATTGTTGTATAAGTTTTTGGACAGTGAGCAGAGATTGCATAGAGAAGTTCCCACCTCTCCATCTCCACTGGTGACTCGAGAAGTCCATCAGGTGGTATCTTTTCACAAAGGAATGCAAACATGATCCTTGTTTATCTTACAATTCATGACAACTGACTTTATTATACCAAAACAAATCAGAAGGCTGATTTTCACAGACAACACAGGTACTAACCTGTGTTAGTACCTTTTTATATTTTGTATTTCATCTTCTGCTCATTGTCCTTCGCTTCCCCTGCACGCAGCACAGCGCAGGTTCTGGCACTGCCAGGCTCTCCTGTCTGCAGGGCACACAGGGCAAAGATGGGCATTCTCTATTTCTCACTATTTCCTTCTGAGGATTGTCTCAGAACCCAAAAACCCAAAATGGTTTTATTTTCTTGCAGGTGTCTTAAGCAAAGCAGTGGGACTCTGCTCCACACAACAGCAAATCCCCCAGGGCATTGCTGAGGTGCTTGCACGATGGAAGGAGAAGTTCTTGCTCAAGAACTGCACGTTCTGTAATTTCTGTCTCCACACTACGGGACCTCACTCTCGTGCTGCCTGCCAAAAGAATAAGGGGAGATTTTGAAAAAGAGAAGCACTGAAGGCACAGGTACATCCCAGAATTACCAGGGGCCAAAAAGCTCGAGTTCCTTTGCCTAGAGAGTCTGTAGCAAAGCACTGAATGGAGATGGACTGCTTCTCCTAAAGAAGGAAAAGGAGAGTTATTTTTGGAAGGTCTTTTATGAAGAGGTAGTGCTTTTTTGGCTTTGGGGATTTTGTTTTAATTCAGCCTGAATCCTGTGATGGGGTGAGTGAAGCTAAATGAGGTGCTTTCTTTTTGAAAGAAAAAAGCAGAACAGAGGCAGATGGTGAGGGGGAGAAATTAAAAATAGGAAAACATGAAACAAATATATTGTTAGAGATGCATTTTTCTGTAGTAAAAATGCTTCAGCTTTTTGATTTGATTGACTTTTCCTTTTCTTTTTTTTTCACTTCATGTTTTCTGCATGTTTTGTTGCATGCATAGGTACCACTCAGCATGATTCAGTTTCTTTTTCAGATAAAAATTATTAATTCTTTTCAGATATGATGATAACAGATAAAAGAAGGAAGTTAGGAAGCTCATGTGAAAGAATTTAAATGTGATGAATCATCCAACCTCAGCAGTGAACAATAAATGTGAGGAATTCTACTTTGGTATTAATTGGATTACACTGCTCAAGGTGCAGTCAGAGTGCAGGTCTTGACTTCACTTTCCTTAAAATCTCACAATAAAGCAGCTCCTGTGCTGTATCATGAAGGCCCAAATGATCAGGAGCTGTTTGGAAATGAGAGTTCTCCCCTTTTACTCAATGTCCATTTATATTCTGCTCTTAACAATTTGAGGTGTTCTGAAAGCACTAAGGACCCAACACAAGCAAAGTCTCCTGCTGGAATGAATCATGTGGTGATAAACCCTGAGGGTTTCAGTTTTCAGCTTTATTCTTATTTCTATTTATTAAATAGTTGCATTGATTCTGTTTTGGGTTAGAAACAGACTGGTTACAAAATGAGAGATGGTCTTTGGGGGGCTGATTCATTGAACTGCTGCACTGTGTTTTTTCATGAGTTACAGGTTTGCACTGGAACATGGAACTAAATGGCTTTGTGCCAGTGTCATAACTCCCTTTCTATCTAGAAATAACAATTATGTAACAAGTGCAAAAAGCAAAGCAAAGACTCCCTAAAGTAGGACACTACAAAGTCAAAAATATTGAGGGATCTAAAAGGGATTCTGTTCCTGAGGTGTAGATATTCCCCCACCTGCTTAATGAAATGGTTTGGAGCCACCCTTACCTTCCAAGTCCTTAAATCATGGATAATTGGAATCTGGGAGAACATCCAGTGAAAGGGCTGAGCTCCCCATGCCTTCTGGAAACAGGATACTTGGCTAGATCAACTTGGTCTCTGCGAGGTTTTAGTCCCATTACACAGATACATTAATTACTGTATGAAGAAGTTCACATTGGCATTTCCAGGGAGCAGTTTCTCAATCCCATCTCACAAATACTCATAAAACACAAGATAAATGGGGTACTTAGAGGTGTCCCTGGGTTAACTGATGGCTCTTGTAGCAACACAGGACATTTTGAAATGAAAATTACACTTTCAGGAGGCAGGAGGCTTCTGGGGTTTGTAAAGGTGCATTGTTACCACGCTTACAGCTGGGAGCTAAACAAGATGTTTGCTCTGGAAATACTGAAGCACAGTGAGATATTCATCAACAGAAAGGTGATAGTACAGCCAGGATTTTCAATTTTTGGAAGGGGAGGGAGGGAGTTGATG
Organism: Sitta europaea; assembly: GCA_013400255.1. NCBI lineage: Eukaryota > Metazoa > Chordata > Aves > Passeriformes > Sittidae > Sitta > Sitta europaea. The sequence goes on along the minus strand of VXBS01003789.1, from coordinate 119,445 downwards.
TAGCTGTGAGGATGCCATACAAACTTCTATAAATATATATGTAAATATATATATTTATAAATGTCTGAAATTCCTTCCTGCATGGCCTCAGTTTGGGGTTGGGAGGAGGCAGCTCCTGCACCTGGAGCCCTCAGTTCCACATCTGTGCATTGCTGTGGAAAGCAAACCCCAACCTCTGGGGCCTGGGGAATTGGGTTTGGAATTTCATCCCTGAGGAGCAGCTGCTGCTTTGCAAGACACAATTCCATGTACCACAATTCCATGCTGCTCATTTCAGAACCTGTGTGAAACTGCTCAGGGGCAAAATATTCACCTTGCTGGCAGGGATGTCCAGGTGGGAAAACCAAGATTAATACAAATATGGTATTGCTGTGCTGTGTTTGTCACACACACAAGAGCAGCTGAAATAAACACTGGCTGGGAGATCCTAATGAGATGAAAAGAAAAAAAACACCCACACAAAAATGGCAAATATCCATTAAGAGCTTTGCATTTTTTTCTTATGTTGTAATTAATTTTTGAGGACACTGGCACTCTGTTTTTACATGCTATTTTTAACTTTATTAGCATGCACAACAGAAGCAGCTTGCTTAACTTAGTAGGCATGAAGGTGAGTTGCTGCATAACTGCTTTTGTTTCCAAATTACCTGGTAGAGATAAATGTTGTTTGTACTTGCTTCTCCCAGCAGCTTTGTGATTTCAAAATGAACAGGAACCTTCAGCACACAACAGGTTTTGGTGTTAACACAATTCTGTTCTTTGGAATGGGGATCTAGTTATACAAACAATAACTATATTTGTGAAGGCAATCAGAAGAACTAAATATGAAAAGCCTCTAAAACAGTCCTATTTACTTGGAAACAGTATCACCAAGTCGATATTTTACAGAAATAATGGTGAATGATGAGAAATTATATTTCAATTAAATGGGTAAAATGCAAGGGATTATCTTTATATACAAGTACCACTGAGAATTTGGGCTATTTTGAGCAAAATTATAATTAAGCCACAATAATTCTTTCAAATTTCACTTCTGTTAACTCACATAATAAAATGTACTATGAAAATTTCACAGGCAAAAGATGTAAAGGATAAAGACAAAGATTTCAGGAAGTGATGGCTTTTTTCTCCAGTTCTTTATTTTCAAGTTATGTAAATATTGGACAACGACGAAAAATAAAATTGTTTTGGTTATTCAGCTGATTCAGAAAACGCAAATAAATATTTTTATAAGCCTTGACTCACCTAGTAGTTCTTGAGCCAACTTGAGTCATTACTGTGACTCTACCAAAGCTGACAGTAGAAATGATAAAAAATAAATTGGCAGGTATGATTGTCCCTCTCATATTTAGATAAAGTTATCCAAATATTGCTGGCTAACTTGCTCTGAGTTTTTAGTTATTTATTTTAAAACGCAGGCTGTGTCAGCAGGAGTGTGTGGAGGTGCCAGGGTTCTGCTGGGATGCAGGTTTCACTCTTAGAACACACTGTGACAACAAGGATTGCAATTTCCCACCGCATTTTCTTTCTTTTGGTGCCACTGATTTAGCATTTTAACAGGTAGTTCGCATTTCTAACATTTTTTGGTCTTCAGAGCAAAATTGTACTTTTGTCTCTGAATCTGGCCTTTCCCGAGGTAAGACAACCACACAGTATTTTGGATATTCTTCCTGCGAATTGCTGCTTCGGAAAACAGTAGATTTTTTAACTGTGCATAACACACGTAACTGAAGTTTGTTATTAAACAAATATAAAAACCCCAAAACAAAACAAAACAACCAACAAAACCAACCACGCTGTGTTACTTCTTCCTCTGGGCTTCGGTGAAGGGCTGAGAACAGTTTTACTGACCGCCGCTGGCTGCTCCCTCAGGACAGTTTCAAACCATCGCTCTGGTTTAACACTTAAACCCCTTTGGTTTAACACTAAAAATCCTTCGGTTTAACACTTAAAACTTTTTCTTTTTTTTTTTTTTTCCTTAAAAGGGGGGCGGGCCCCTCACGTGAGCCTCGCGCCATCAGCGCGCGCCGCCGGTGCCATGGCCGCTGTTTACCCCGGGCGCTGCCGGTGAGGGACGGACAGAGGGACAGAGACGGATAGACAGACAGAGGGACAGACGGACAGAGACCGACCGACCCCGCCGGGGGCAGCGGAACACTGGCGCGGGCGGAGAGAGAGGGGCGGCGGGGAAGGGGCGTACCCCGCCGGGGCGCTGTAAGGCGCGCCTGTCCTCCCTCAGGAGCGGCGTGAGGCGGGAACGGGCGTGTCTGTCTGAGGAGCGACGTGAGGCGGGAGTGGCGCCTCCCCTCAGGGGTGGAATGAGGCGGGAATCTGTCTGTCTGTCTGTCTGTCTGTCTGTCCCCTCAGGAGCGGCGTGAGGCGGGAATGGCGCCTCCCCTCAGGGGTGGAATGAGGCGGGAATGAGTCTGTCTGTCTGTCCGACTCCCAGGAACAGCGCGAGGCGGGAATGGGAATGGCCCCTCTCGTCCCCTCAGGAGCGGTGTGAGGCGTTAATGTGTGTGTCTGCCTGTGTGTCTGTCTGACTCCCAGGAACAGCGTGAGGCGGGAATGGCCCCTCCCCTCAGGAGCGGCAGGAGGCGGGAATGTGTGTCTGTCTGCCTGTCTGTCTCCCAGGAGCAGCGTGAGGCGGGAATGGCTCCTCTCGTCCTCTCAGGAGCGGCAGGAGGCGGGAATGTCTCTGTGTCTGTCTCTCTGTCTCCCTCCTTCCCAGGAAAGCGTGAGGCGGGAACAGCCCCTGCCCGTCCCTCCGCAGCGGGGCGAGGGCCCGTACCCGTACCCGTACCCGTACCCGTGGCGGGGCGAGGGCCCGTACCCGGAGCCGTGTGAGAGGGGCCGTATCCGGGGCCGTGCGAGGGGCCGTACCCGCCGCCCTTCCCCGTGTCCCCACTGCAAGCAGCCCCGTTCTCAGCCGCTGCTGCCGAGGGGGGCTGACCCGAGCGGGTGGGCGCGGGTCGGGAGCCGTCAGTGCGGGGCTGCAGCGGGTGCTCGGCTTGCCAGGAGCCAAAGGTGTTCGGCCGTCAGTCCTCGCCGTGCTGGCTCGGGACGCTGAGGTACACGTGTTGTTCTGAGCTGCCTCTCAATAAAGCCTCTCCTTTATTTCCAGGCTCACCATGTCCCTACCAGCAAAGAGGTGTGGAAGGCCCCCGGTGTTGTCTTTTCTGGAAAAGAAAAGGAGAAAGCAAAGTCTTGATAGAAGAAGGGGGAAAACACGGATTTATGTGGGAAATCACATTGACCGGTGGCTGACACTTAAGGAGAAGTTGGATTTCAGAAACGATGTGGAAGTCGCAGGGTTTTTACTGGACCTGTGAGTAGATTGTCACGATACCCCTCTGTTTGCTAATACCAAGTAAATAATTCAGAGTGTAGATACCAATTGTGTTTTTTCTTTCTAGGTATGACAGCTGTGACCCGTTGTCAAAAGCTCCTCTCTGTCCCCTTTCTGAGGGTGTGAGAAGGATCACTGGGAAGGAGGAAAGAGCATTGTCAGCCAGCACTCCTTTAATAGCAGCAGATGGAACGTTAGTACTATCTTCTCCTTGCTTGGGAAGGGTGGATGGAATATTTTTGTTGGCACCACTTGAAAGACTGTAGCTGATGTTTAAAAATAATGAGATAAAAGTTATGTATAGAAAGGCAAATACACAGCTGATTTTAGTTAAATTGAAGATTTTTGAATACCTTTTGTAGAAGACTTTCTCTTTGTTTTCTTGTTTGTATAGTTGAGCACGTGACACTACTGCAGATAAAATAGAGGCAGAACTTTTTTGCAGGAGTGTTTCAGTTACCAGCTTGGGTTGTATTTGCAGGTATGACACTGATGAGCAGCTGCCTAAAGAACCTGCCTGTTCTGGATTGGAAGGTGTGAGAATTGTAACTGTGAAAGAGGAGCCAGAGAGGCCAGGGGACTGCACGTTGACAAGGACAGATGACACGTTAGTGATACCAGGGGGTTTTGCCTGTTTCAATATTTGAAAGTATTTTGAATTTATTTTATTAACACACTTAATTTCATTTATTAGAAACTCATATCATTCATGAGTTCATCTAAATGAACTTCATTATCTAAAAATACATTGGTACATAATCGATGGTCCAGTCATTCTGAGGCAGGAATCTGAAAGGGATACTGGAAAAGTTGTAAAATACCTAAGAGTACAAGCAGCAAACCCGGAGACTGCCTTCCTTAATTGTGTACAGGGTACAAGAGTGAACAAGGAAATAGCCAGTACTTTACACGTGTCCCCATCAGCAGTTAGGCTTTTACAGCAGAGCAGTGTCCAGGCAAGTGCAGCTGCGAGTGCTTTAACCTTTCTGAAGAGCAAGCTGTTTCATTGTTGACCAGGTGATGTGTTACACTATCTAAACGTGGTGCTGTGCTCAGCAAGGCCCCCCACCATCTCCTGCTGGTGTCTGTTCCTGCAGTGTCTTCAGTAACTGGGGCATTCCCAGCTGGGAGCAGAGGAGCCTCCAATAGGTATGCTTGTCCATTACTTTTTCTTTAGGTTTTGATTATCCACAACAGTCTTACTGAATAATTCGTCCATGTCTTAGTTTTCTGACCTTTAAAAAACTGTATCTTTTAATGTGTACAGGGAGACACAGAGACCATAGGACATTGCATTGGCATTGCATGATGTGTCCAAACCCCTCGCCAGTATGGTGAAGTATGTCAAGTACCACGTTTGATTCTCATCATCCACTGTGGTTTTCCTTGTGACTTTCCTAATTGTTCTTAATTTTGATTTTAGTAGGTGAACGAGTTGGGGTTCAGAAAGCAATTCTATGGCACAGAAGAATCCTCGGAAGCTAGGTCAGGAGCAAACAAATAACCAGTGCTGATGGAGCTGAAAAAAACAAGTGCATTCTTCAAAATAGCATTTTTCTCTGGCACTGTAATTTTAGTTTGGAGTGCAGCAGTAACTGAATTTGATACAGGTGAGACAGAGGGTTTGTGTTTAATTAATTGCTTACTTCAGCCTTCTGAGATGTGAGGAATATTGTGAAAAATTGTTTGGTCTGAAAACAGCTTTGTTGCCCTAGAAGGTAGGGCAGTGAGACTTTGGAACAGTCTCAAGATATCAGTGTGAAGGTTCTAAATCCCACCAAGTACATAAAATGCTGGACAAATGATGTACACACACAGTCATAATTGTACTAGGTTAAGGAGCAACAGCTGCCTAAGGATAAAGAGAGTCAAAAATAAGAGTAGTTCAATGAGGCATGCATCCTAGGGCATGCTGTGTTATTCCAGGGGATATTTACGTTCCAGGAGTTGTTGTCTAACCTCACTATGAGGAAAATGGTTTGTGTTTCAGTGTCTGAACAGTGCATCAGTGGTGACACTGACAGCTTTGCCTTTCTTTCACAGGGGAGCAGTGAGGTAGAGTGCTGATGTCAGTGAGGTGACACAGCCACAGCCAGAAGTCCACACAGGGGTCAAGTCAGTTGCCCAAAGTCCTGTTGGCAGCTGAACTTGTATCTTAAAATTAGGCTCCAACTCAATTGCTACCTCAGTGTTTTTAGAAATTGGGCACATAGAGGATAGTGGGTTTCTTCAGAAAGGAACAGTGCTTATGTTAATATATACTTGTTTTCAAAGGTGTGGTACTGCCCTTCTGTTGAAGGGAGGTGATGCAGGCAGGTATTTCCTGCTTTCCAGGCACTGGGCTCTCATGTTTTCCTGTTGTTGCTTTGGGCTTTACCAAATAGGCCTTTTCATTCTGTGCTTGGAAGGGTCAGGAAAAGAATAAGTTCTTATTGTAGGTGCTCTTTTAGCACATTCAGAATTAATAATCATAAAGCACCTGTTGTATTCTAGACTTTTTACTCTTGAGTGTAGTTTTAGGTTGGCTAAACACTAGCTATTAAGGAACTGCAGACATCACCAATAGTGGAGGAAGAACACTTAAATTCGGTTTCATTGGTGGCTTAATGTTTGGTTTCTGGCTTGGTTTTGGAGCCTGATGACATTGGCCTTCAGCAGTTGTAGAGAATTAAGTTGATGGAGAAACAATGAGGGAATCCAGTGGTTTAAGATTTTTGCCAGGTGGAATGGAATGGCTTTTTGAGTTGTGGCTGTTGTGAGGAGTTGGCAGGTTGATATAACAGGAAGGAAAGGATGTGCTGAAATTCTGATATAAAGGTGCATCAGCAGGGCAAAGCCAAATGGAAGGGCTACCAGCCCACATTCAGTAAGGTTTCTGAAGACAGTCAGTCCTTCTCCACTGCTTCTTCAGTTACTAGCTTCTAACTTTAACATTTGGAGTTTAACCAAGCTAATTTAAAATTCTTTTTCCAGTTTTCATGTAACAATTACAAAGTTGTCAAAGCAGATAATAAACAATATTTTTTAAAAATGTATTTTATTTGATCTAACATTTAAAAGTAATGAGTCAAAGTAGTTGAACAGGGTAGTTTGAGGAAGCTTTTGGGAATTTGAGATTCTTTTACTGTTGTAGTAGTTGAGTGATAGGGATTAAAAAACTCCTTTACCTGTGTTAATAAGAGAGATTCTCATGATAGAACTACCCATGCCAGGGGTTTGGAACAAGATGATCTTGAAGATGCCTTCCAACCCAAACCATTCTTTGATTCTATGAACTGACTTTCTTGGGATTTGGTTATGGACTGTATGGGGCTTTTTCCCTCAATGCAGTAAAAATGAAACAGAATACAAAATAGATACCCAGAAGTGTTAGAGCAGTTCAGTGAGGAAGACTGAAGTGTGCAGTAGGATGAGTTGGTGTCAGTCAGTAATAAACATTGACTTGGGAAGCCCCAGCTTTGTGGCAGCCTGCAGCCTGTCCCTGTCTCCCCTAAAATGGCACTGGCAGCACCTTTTGTAGTGATTTTTGCTACACAGCTTTCCTCATAGCTGTGGGACTTTGCAAGGTTGTGTACTGCAGAACTTCTCTTCATCTCGAGTAGTGTGTTCTCTGAAGAGCCATGCCATTACTGTCAGACAAGGCAGTGGTAAAGTGCAATTCCCTTGGAAAGCAGATAAACAATCTCAAGGGAGGGTCCAGCAAGCTGGTATTGCTGAAGACATTACCATGACAAAGGTGAACAGCTGAGGTGTTTCTTTGCAAACAGGAAAGTAAAAGTTGAATTTAAAAGAAAAAGGGGAAAAAAGGAGCCTCATAAATATAATCTGCTTGTAGGACAGCTTCCTGTGCTCTCCAGACAAATCAATTTTCAGTGCTTTGTTTTGACTAGTTGCAATTTTTAATTGGCCTTAAAGATTCTGCATGTGCTGTTTTTGATCTTTAGTGTTCATAGTTTGTTTTTAATTAAAGAAAGAAAAAAAAAAAAAAGAAGCAAAACCAACCACCCCCCATCCTTGACAAACCACAGTCTGTGGTTGTCTCACTAATGTGACTTCAAAGGGACTGTAACACAGCTTTTCCTTACAGACAATTGAGTGGTTAGTCTCAGACAAATAATTTATTTTAGTGCTGAATGTTGGTCTGTATTTCACTGTAGTGAAACCTCTGTTTATATACCATAAAACATAAGATGTTGCTCTCTTTCTGTGTATTGCACATAGAAAAGCACAAATGCATTTATTGTGATATTTGCTATAACTTCCAAGTTAGAAGACTGTATTAAGGGAATGCACTTCCCTAGACATAGTGAAATGTAAATACAATAATAACAATATAAACTTATTTCATGTTTAGGTATTTGAATGTCATATTGTAACTGTTGTTATTGTGTTGCTTTTCAGGGTGAGCAGCAAGAAGAAAATCAAGCTCTTGCATAGCAATACAGGGGCAGTTTTTACTCCATTTTGATTTTGCTGTGAGGTTGTTGTGAACTGTAAAGAATTCCTGTAAGTTGTGTGAAATTCCATGTTCTGTTGAACAGCACATTAAACTTAATTACCTAAAGCTTTATTGTGTTGTGTTTAATAAAGTGTGTAGAGTGGATTACTTCCCTGAGAGAGTCTGTACAGAGTTCTCTGAGGGGCAACAAAAAAGGACAAGCCATGGTGCTCACAGTATTGCTGAAGTTAGTCAGAATTTATTAACTTTTTGTGGGTTATCTTCCTGACTGAGTTCCTTACATTTTAGTTAAAACTCAGAAGGGTTAATGTAGAAACAATATCCTAATGTCAGTTGCAGCATCAAGTGTGCTTCCATCTGAGTGTGTTCTTTGGAATGTCTTTCTTTAGGGAACAAATTTAACTTATCCCATACATTGGCAAGGAATTGATTGGTGCCCAGAAAAATTAATGGGTAAAAATGCTGCACTGTAGATTGTCTTGTGTTGGTGTCTTTGAAAAAATGAGTAATTGAGATCAGCTACTCTGGTGCTTATCTAAAATCTCATGATTGAATCATTTGATATCTTGCTTTGGCTTTTGATAGTACAAAAGCTGATAAGTGATGCATCTTAATTCTTTTCTTCTGTAACAGAGATGAAATAAGTGGAGTACTTTCAGTAACTGAAGTTCTGCAGAATGGTGTTGGCAGTTCTGTTTTGTTACCCAGTGTGAGTAATCCTGGAAAGGGTTTGAACCGAGCCTGAGCTTGGTGCTGTGTTCAGGTTAGTCAGTGTACAGTTGTCAGAACAGAAACTCCCACTTTTGTGATTTTAACTTTTTTTTTTCTTTAACCACACACTTGCATAAGCTTTCAGGTCTTGATCTTACAGCATTTAAGCCAGCTGGGCTTTCCCACCAGCTTACACTGAACAGCCTCTCTGTGGGGAGAAATTCCCCTCATTAGATCATTATACTCTGCATTCAGTTTTTTAAATGAGCTGCTTTACTGGCTGTAAGAAACTGCTGTTGCTCTTAAATATTATCTTGATGCTTTTGAAGTATCCAAATTTGGTGTTGCTTTATGAACAATAGATTTTTCTCTAAGTGCTGCACAGATAGATCTTTAAAAAAAAGTTGCAAAGGCAGTTTTTTGAGACTCTCAAAGTGAAAATGCCACTTCCTCTGAATTTGTGTTTTCTCTTTGCTCTGTACCTCTCAGATTTTTCTTTGACTCCCAAACATTGATTCATGTAAATAACTCAGTTTGGCTCATGGAAGAAGTGTGACTGGTGACACTCTCAGTGAAGTGTCTTCCAGGGCTCTCAGATTTTCAATTGTTGGTGTCATTACAGTGAGAAGGGAAGAGGCCTCAGCCTTCCCTTAGATTTTCCTCCAAAGTCTTCAAGATCAGAAGACTCCACAACTGTGCCATATTCTCATCCAGTTCAAGCTTATTCTTGTGCCTTTTTAAATGCACACTGCAAATATTTATATTATTTAGCAACTTACTGTTATTCAAGTAGACTAATACTGCCAGTACCTGATTTGTTGAGTTGCACTCACCATGTAAATTACTTGTTCAAAGTACTGGAATATATTACAATTCATCCCTTACTAAGGCTTCCCCCAAACCTCCCATCACACTGGCACTTCATGCTGAAGAAAAATCAAGAGAAAATAGCTTTAAAACATTTCCTTTTGTAATGTTACAGTGTGACAGATGATATATTTGGGTTGCTGTATGAGCATATGCTTTTGAATATCTGACTTCTGCAGAGCAGAATATTATCATTGGTATTTTCCAGTAAAGTTAGCAGAATGGTGGATGGAAATGATGCTGAGAAAAGATCCTTTCTTCTGATGGATATGATGAGCAGTGGCTCTGCTTTAGTTAAAATGGCCAAGTAAGGCTTTCTGCTCCTGAGGGTCTGTGGGAATTGTGGAATTTGACTATGTCCAGGTGTCAGATTAACCAAATGATACATTAGAAATGTACATTTAGGAGAATTACTTCAAGCAGAATCATGAGTTGTGCTGTTGGCAATACTGGATACTTAGGGCATAAAACTATAATGTTAAATGAGAATTTTCTGTAGAGATTTATAATGAAAGGCAAATAATAGCTCTAAAAACACCAAATTTTGGGTTTGTTTTGTGTTCATAAAGTGGACTTGCTGTGCCAGTTGGTTTCCTTAGAACTGTGGATCTGTCAAACCTCCTGAAATGTGAGTATTTACATGCATAAACTGGGAAACCTTCCAAATAAGGGTTACTCTGTGTTGGACTTAAATTTCAAACCATGAGTTAAAGGATTGAAGTTACTGGGTTTTGAATGCACTGGTTTTCATAGTACTAGTTTAATCTTCCATTACTTTGCCTTTACAAGAAGTTATTTTCTAAAATGACAATAAGTACAGTTGTGCTCTTAGCTCACATAGTGTAGTATCACATGAAAACTTTGTGTGTCTTGCTGGGGAAGGGTAATCTGGTCTATATTGTGATTTACTTTTGTAGTAAAAAACCATACAAAACAAGAGGAAAGATTGTTTGAAATAGCTCTTGGTGAAATAAGGAGTTTTGCAGATTATCCCAGACCCACTGGAGAGGGGAGTAGAACTGAGGTGGGATACTGGAATAAAGTGTTTAAAGAAACTGTTTCATTGCCCTGTTTTCTTTAAATTTCAAATTGCTGTTTAATTCTCTGGCTCTTTTCTTACTCTGAATGCTTACAAGTCTGTAAAACTTGATCAGACAATCAAGAGGAATGCTGCACTGAGGCACATTAAGAATATAACAGGGATGCAGGAGCTTGGGTTTATTCTGAATTCTTTAGGCTTAGTAGGTCGTCACAGGTTTTATCTTGTGGTAAAATTGAAATGTGAAATACAACTTTTATAACCCCTGATCCTTTGTCTGATTTAATAGTATGAAATACTATCATCAGTGTGAAGGTGCTTGTTATTTTTGCAAGAGGCTCTCATGTCCTGTGCCTGTTAGTGAGGAGTCATTTGGGCTTCTAAATCAAGATCCCCCAAACGAGTTTCAGCTGTGTGTCGTGTCAGGCACGTTCACATGAGTCACTGCTGGAAGTACTGATCAGTGGTAGCAGGAAGGAGAATGCATCAAAGGAGCAATTCCAGAGGTGGGAGAAGTGAAGTTTCAGTTTGTGAAGTGTGAATGAAATGTGGGTCAGAGAGGAATGGTGAACCTGAGCTCTGTTTGTGGTTTGAGTGTCGTGTTCCAGGACAAGCCTGCTTCTTCTCTTTTCCCCTGTCTCAGCAGAAGAGATTAATTTAGTTTAGAATTCCAGAGAGATTCCTCACCACTGCAGCACTCTGAGCCCTGGCAGGGAGGATTGTGGTTTCACAATGCTGAGGATTCAACAGGTCAAGTGGACACTTCTGGGACCAGCTCGGGCTGCTCAGTGTGAGCAGTTCCAGAAGTGCTCTGCTGCCTGTGCTCAGTGGTGCTGTCAGACCCAGCCCAGGCTGCTCAGGGCAATGCTGGCTCTGGGCTGGAACAGGGCCTGGCTCAGGTTCCAGCTCCCACAGCTGCTGCTGCTGCTCTCCCCTTTTCCTTTGCCAGTCTCCCCACAGCCTCTGCCACTTTGGGAGTCCATGGGATAACCTGGAGACAGGAATTCACCTAAATACACCCTCAGAAGGTGGGAGCTTTGATTGGGTGTTTTATTGCTGTCATTCCTTTCATGTGGTTCTCAGTCACCCCAGGGAGGTGCTGTGAGGCTGGCTGCCAGTGGCCAGCCCAGGAAATGACACTGCCTCTGCAAGCTTGGGATTGAACTGTGGCCTCAACACTGATCTGTGATGTGAAACACCTTCTCTCCTTGTAGTCATGCATAAAAGCACTGAGGAAAAAGCTGATCCAGCTCTTCAGGTTATGTCAAGTTATTCTGGGATCTTAGGCAAATAATACTTATTTTTGGTGACAAATTTAAAGCCTATTGAGCACTAGAAATAGGATATTGAGGGTTTAACTTAACATTATGAGCTTCCAGTATGCTGATTTTAAGAACTTTTTTCTTCATTTGCCTATTCTGCCTCATGGCTTCCTAATAGAAAAAAAACCCCCAAAGTAAACAGGTGTTAGGAGGAAAAAAAAAGTTTGTGAGGATACTTAGTAAATGTTTTAAATTCACTTGTTTCAAATTTTGATTACTCTTTGATATCAGATCTTTTTGGTGCAAAATGGCAAAGGTGAGTTCCAAACTGCAGGGCAGTATTGATGTATTTATTAGTGAGGTGGCATCAGGTGTTCCCAAAGAGGGTGAGTTTTGTGTTTAAAATTCTGTGTTGGGAATCAGAAGGAAAAAATACTATTAGATACAAAAATGTGTCTCTTTTGGATGTCCAGTGATCCTCTTTGCTTTCCTGCTTCCATCCATCCTAATCTTGGTTTGTTCACTTACAGCTGTGAGTGAGGATTTTCTTCCCCTCTTGTGTACTAAAACCCTGCCTCTGCAATTACTGCAGCTCTTTTATTGGGGAAAAATAGCCTTTCAGTCTTTTCTTACAAAGGAAGGAAATTAATGGAGTGAGATTTTTCAGCTGCATTTACTTGTTAGGGTTTGTGTAAAGACTGAACAGAATCACAGGTGTCTGATTTTCAAGGGAAGTTGATAAACTGAATGAAAAATGTTATCTGAAGAAATAGAAGACTGTTACTGGTGTCAATTATAGGAAGCATGTTCATACCTGTATTTGCTTTTTTTCTTTCATCAAAATGGAGCAGAACTCAAAGAATGAGAATGCATAAATCATGTAATGTTACAGAAACATTTGGTAGAATAAGAGCCTTGCAAAGCCTCTGAGGTGGAGGGCTCCCAGCTGCTGTCCTTGGGGTGCTGTCACACTGACACAAACCCAATTCATAATGCTGCCATCAAACCTGGCCAACCTGAGAGGGGCCAAAGCCCCCTGCTTTGAAATTAAGAAAGATCCCTTTATATTGAGCAACATTTCTCTTAAAAGCTGCAGAAAGCAAAACACACACAAAAAGGTCAGGCCCAAAGGTCAGGCAGGAAGACCATCACTGGCCTCAAATGCAAATAAAAATAATTTCTGGAGAGTTCTCTGCTACTGTATGATAAGAAATACATTGAATGATGTGCCACAGGTCAGTTTGCAGAATTGTGCTTACATCAATAATCAATGCCTGCAAATAGCTTCTTGCTAAGTGTTTTCTGGGGAGGAAAAAACACAGCCTTATTAAGTAAAATAAGGGCAATTTGAATGAAAAGTTCCATTAGGGATGTGATGAGGGAAAATACAAATAGTCCCTTGAAACTGATTAGTAGAAAGTTAAAAATTCATTAGAATCCTGGAGCCTGCCAACACACTAATTAATTAAGTTGTTGAGTTGCTGAGCTTCTCAGGTCATCCCCAGCACTGACCCAGCCCCAGGGCAGTGACAGCAGGGCAGGGCTTGTGTAGCTGCTCTATTTACAGACAGGTTCTAAATTTAACAGTGTTTTACAAATGTATTTTGGATTAGAAACTTGAATGGTGATGTGTGAAAGTTGGCTGATTTTTAGTTTGTGTCCTCAGGAGAAAGGGCAATATATATGTGAGCTGCAACCTATTAATAATTCAACTCTATTTTAAACTCTCAGTTTCTGGTTTTATTTATATCTAAGAATCCTGTTAGAAAGTGGCTGGATTTTATCTGCAAAGCTTTTGCACTTGGCAAGTTTCAGGTGGCATAAACAGCTTTTATTAAGTCCCAAAAGTCCTGTAGTCCTGTAGCTGATGCTGTGGAATGTACTCTGCTGTGTGGTTGATGCTGCTGTTTTTCTCTAGTGCTGCAGTCCATCCTCAGAAAAGCTTTAAGTGCATTTAAAAATGATTGTTTATATTTGTCTGTATGTTTGTTATATACAAATGCATCTCTTCATGTTAGCTTTCCATGATTTCTGCTGAGCAAACTTTGCTCTTCTGTTGTTTTGGTTTGTTGTTGTTTTTCAGGGGAGGAATTTTAGGAAAAGATTCTTCCTGCAGAGGTTGGGAGGCTGTTGGGCCCAGGCTGCCCAGGGCATGGGCACAGCCCCAAGGCTGCCAGGGCTCCAGGAGGGCTGGGAAATGCTCTCAGGGATGCACAGGGTGGGATTATTGATTTTGGGGGGTCCTGGGCAGGGCCAGAAGTTGGGCTGTGATCACTGTGGGTCTCTTCCAGCTCAGGATATCCTGTGATTCCTTGTCCCACTTTTGCACCTCACACAGTGATTTAGTAACAAGCAATGAAGAACTGTGTGTTGCTGAGTGTAGTAACTGTAAAAATGACCAGCAAATTGTTGCACACTGCTCTTGTGTTCAGTGCTGTCACTGTCCCAGCAGGCAGTTCCCATGCAGCAGGGATGCCCCACAGAAACCACTGGCAGAGGGCACTTGGGAGCACTGCTGAGCAGCTCTGGATCCTCATCACCAGCTGGGTTGGTTGGTTGGTGGTTGGAATACAGTCTGCTGCAGCATTCCTTTTCTGAGACTGAAATGAAAGTAGAATATCAAATTAACCACAGGCTAATTCAATTAGCAAAATAAATTGAGGTGGAGGAGAAGGGCTTTGAAGAAGCCAAGTCCTCAGCAGAGAGATTTGTTCCTCTGTTGAACATCTGTCAGTAATTACTGACTCTGAGCATCAGTAGCTTCTGGTCACAGACGCAGCTGGCTGTTCCTAACACAACCCCGAGGTGGCCTTTGACTCATGAGACTCAGCTTCATTTCTCTGAGTGTTGCTATTCTGAATACCTGCTGAAGGAACTGTTTTCCTCCTGTGTGGGTCTGTTTTCCCCAAGGGTCTCACCTTTACAGTGCTTATTATGCATCACCCAGGTGAACATGTAGAAGTAAGTGACATCTTTCTGCCTCAATATTCTATATTTGCAGTAGATATAAATTGGTTTTCATTGATTTTTTTTTCTTTTCTCCCTGTGTCAAAAAGACTTTGGTATTGATATCTGGGCAATTTTTATTTTTTTTTTTT
>VXBS01003789.1:37171-97811 GCA_013400255.1 Sitta europaea | reverse complement strand
TGCTCGCCGGCGGCACGGGGGGCCAGCCGGGCGGCTCTGCACGGGGCTGCCGTGAGGATCCGCGCTGGGGGAATCCTGTTGCCCCCTCGGTGCTCCGGCAGAACTGGGGGGTTGTTCTCCCTCGGCGCTCCGGGGGTTGTTCTGGGTTTGGTGGTAGTTTCTGCTGCTTTGCTTAATTTTAACGTTTATTCTTACGGGTGAACCGAATCATCCACGTGAAATGCTTCTGCTGGCCTTAGCGTTTTAAAATGTTTTCGTTACGTGACAACAAATGTATTAAGAGGTTTTAAACGGTAATACATTCCTTTGCCATTACCAAACATTAACTGTCTGTGCAAAATGATTTTCTAGGGCAATACGTGAGGCCTGCCCACGACATTTAAGGATGTGTTGAACTGTAAATAAGTGATCTGTGCTCTGAGGAGTCACATGTAGGAAAAGCGAAAGTGTTTTGGTTTAGTGTATTTTAGCTGCCTTGGCTAAGAAATACCTAAAACGTTACGAGTGCTGTACCTTTATAAAGCACATGCCATCAGTGACACAGCCTTAATGCCCTGGGAGCTTTTCAGCTCTGTTTAGGGCATTGACGGTGTATATTTTCTGCTGTGTCGGCCTAATGTTAGCTTTCTCACCTGGTTTCTCTGTGAGAGTCAAATTGTCTTACCTTGCTGCTTTCTAGGAAATGCTCATTCTGAAGGGCTTTAACAGTGCCAGTGTGGAATGCTGAATGTAGTTGGAGGACTTGTTTGACCTTTAACTGTCACTTCTATTTTTGCTTTCTGCTTTTAATATTAATACTTATTTGGCATGTGGTTAATCTATATTTTAATCTAAGACATTTATGAACGTAGATCAAATACATTCTTCTGTGTAAGCACTGTGGTATAATATACTAATTGTAAGTACAATTGTGCATGAACTGTGTTGATTTAAAACAGTCTAGAATTAGCTGGAGCAATTGAGTCAGTAACGTTCTGTTAAATGCTTAAGACCTGAGGAAAAAAGAAGTACAACTTCTTCATGCTGTCCACTGATTTGTAACTTATTCTGGTTCTTTCCATCAGTGTCGCTTTTCAAGTGGAAAGAAGATCAGAAGGATTTTTTGTCTCACTTTTTTATTGAACAAGCATGAAAAGTCGTGTGTAGTTAAAATTTCTTCACCAGTGACCGTGGGTGGTGGTGCAGGAGCTGTGTTCAGAGGTGACACCATTCCTTGGGCTCTGCACACACAGTTTCCAGAGCCCTGAGCCGGTGGAAGTGGTTATCTCCTGGTTACAAATTGTAGGTGTAGCCCAGTAAATAAAAGGTGCCCCTGGCCAGGAGCTGGAGCCACCACGCAGGGGGGTGAGGATCACCTTGAAGGGCAGGAAGGGTCTGCTGCCCCAGAGTTACACTGTGATTAAGAGCAAATGCTACTTTGTTGCTTTTTAAAATCTAAACCTGTTTCTAAAACACAGGTCTTACTGGGGTTGGATGGGGAAATAGTAGTTTCATTATTTGCAAAGCTTTTTTTTTTTGAACAGTAGTCTTTAGGCAAATTCAAAGTAGTGTCTGCTTCTAGGAAGTCCTTACTGTGACTTGGTGATGACTAATATTGTTTGTAGTCCTGTTCTTCAGCTTTGTTGTATATTTAACTAGTCACACTGAAGGTGGTCTCCTGGATTTTACGAGGCAAACTTATTTACTTCAGTATAATGGAAACATTAACGGTTGAAGTGTGATGGGAAAGAAAGTAGTTTTGGTGTGAGCTCAAGATTGATGATTGCCAGCCTCAGGCTCAAGTAATCACCAGATCTATTTTTGTTGTTGTTAAATCCTACTCTGTTGCCAGTAATAAATATGCTTTGCCTATGACTACACAATCATCGGAAATTTTAATGGCAGGTGAAGTTTCAAAAATTCAGGGTGGCCTGTTCCTTCTGTTTGTTTTTCAGTGATCCTGGAAACCAAGAGTGGAGGTTCCATCTCTGTTTTGTCTGATTAATGGTGACTTCCAAAGGTGCCAAGTACAATACTCTTACAGACTTGAAATGTCTTATTTGCTTGTCACCAATAATTCTAGTGGTTCCAGTGTCCTTAGCCTTTTTTTTGTTTCAGCACAATGTTGAAATTTGACTGCATTAATAATGTTACTGAACTCCTTGTTTTTGGAGGGAAAAAACAGAAATACACCTTGGTAGTCTCCTGCAAAACACACATTTTAAACATCTGGGGAAATTAAATTATTAATGTTTGAGTATACACTTACCTGTAATAAAGGCATCTTTTTTCTACAGATAGAAATGTCATGAAACGTGGAATTACTGTGCCTTAAGATAAATGTTCTGGTTGCTATTTTTAATGCTTCCCTGGAAGCCTCACTGGCAATTCAAACGTTGAAGTTATCAAGCAGGAGGTAATAGCAGTGGGAAGTGTGTTTTTGTTTTTGCAGTTCTTGACAGACTCCTATCCCTACTTGTGTATGTACAAACCAGCTGTCCTCTTGTGAGACGAATCAAGTGGGGGTGGGGAGAAAAGAGCCATTTTTGAGTGTCCAGCAAGCAGCTCTCCTGTCAATGTCATGGCACACGTGGGATGAAAGAGGTTTCAGAGGCTCCTGCTCAAGGCACCCAGATCAAAGCAGTGCAGTTATTCTTCTGCAGCTGCCCTTGAGATGCACAGACTGTCCCTCTCCGCTTCCTAAAGTTCATGTTTTTTAATCAGTCTCATTTGCTGCTTGTGGAATTTCCCCTGCCTTCCTTCAGTGCCTGCATTGATTGGATATATTGCTAGGTAAATCATAACATCAATATTTGCTTTTGAGGTACTTGGCTGGAAAACTCCCTTTTGTGCTGGGCAGAGCAGCGGTTGGTGCTGGAGCTGTTGTGTACAGCTTTTGGAGAGGCAGGGCTCCAGACAGATGTAACTGATACAGCTGGAAAAACAGACAGACTTCTGGGTACAACTTTGCTCTGAAGGAGTGCTTTTGTTTTGTTTTGATTTTGGGCTTCTTGGATGTGCTTTGTGTATTGGCCTTGAATTCACAGAACTCCGGACATTTTGGACTTCACTGTTCCGAGGCACTCTTACTCATTTTGACAAACCCCTAGATTTTGTATTTTAGTCATTACCTTTGGTTTTGATTTTGTGGAAGTAATTTGTGATTCATAAGCAAGATCCCATGAACATAGGAACAGCATTTTAAAGTCAGATCAGAGATGCATTTAGTCCATGACCTGCCTTCTGGAGTGTTCAGTAGCAGATACCTAGGGAGGAGCATAAAAATGGATTAATACAAATCCCTGTGATTGCTTTGGTTTTTCTTTTGGAGCCAAAGTCAGAGTTCAGTTCTTTTTGAGTAAAAATAATTTGCTGTTTGCATTTTTTTCTCTCTCTTTTTTTAGTAGTTGAGTTTGTGTAAACCTCTTCTACCCACAGTGTCTTTGGGTAGGGAATTCTGCAATGTAATTGGAGCCCATGTTGGGAAAAATACCTCTTTCTGCTGAGTTTTTGGAACTTGATGCCTGGTGATTTCATTTGATCCAACTGAAGCTCTTTTATAGTAAAAGACAGTAAATAACTCTCCCATTCTGTCATTCATTCTGCAGACTTCTTTACATTACTAAGTGTGGGCGCTCTTGCAGTAAATGACATCAAGTACATTTTACTTTAGCTTAACATTTACTGACTAATCCTAAATTAAGCCTATGTAGCTGAAAACTAAAATTTGTTTGTATTATTCTGCTTTTCTTCCTGGTAATACAGAGGGCTGAACCAATAGTTTCAGCTTGGTCTTGTAGTCTGGAGCTACAAACTGGGGTTATTGCTGCCTTTAAGCTGTAGAAGTTCTCCTGCTGATGAAAGCTGGTCAATTCTGAATAAGGATCAAGTACATCTATTCCCTGAGTCAATTCTTTGGCAAAGTTTATTATGTTCAGTGTTAGCTGCCCAGGAAACTGATTGTAAAGAGCCTCAAATGTATCAGTGCATTTTCTTCTGTCATCTAATTGTAGTTAAATGATGTGCAGAGTTGTGTCTGTGGTTGGAGCTGTGACTGTACACGTGCTCCATGGAAATGTCTCGCTGGAAACATCTGTGGTTTGGCTTAGCAGTGGAGGTGAAAGGATCATGACATTTCCTTGGGTAGTGCTCAGTGCTCTCCTAAGCAAGAACATGCATTGCTTGGGTTTGCTTATGGTTTATGTTCTAAAGGTTTTCTATATACTGTTAGATGCTTGGAGCAATCAAAGAAAACACTTCAAGGACTTTGTGTTGGTGTATTCCTGCAGTCTAGACTTACAGCATGCTCTGAGGCCCTCAGGCCCTCTGGGCACCTGCTTTCTCCCTTCCTTGACACCACTTCTGGCAGGGCAACAGCTGCCTGGAACTTTGGGAGCTTGTGATTGATTTGTGTTCAGAGGTGTATTTTGGAGCTCCATACCAGCTCTATCAAAACTATCAATTACAAATTACCTCAGAGCATAAAACTAAGGAGTGTTGGATTTGGCTGTGACTTAACAGAATGAGCCTGCAGGAACTTTTCTCCAGGGGCCCTGGTCCTGTGCCATAGTGACTAACAAGGTCAAGGGGCTGTGTTTATAGGTGGGTTTGGGGCTACTTTAGAGGAGGATTTGCAAATGTCAGGCTCAGTAGAAGCAGTGTTCTCACTTAAGCAGATCTGATTGAAAAGGAGCGTAGGAGGAAGAAGGTAGAGCACATATGATTTGAAATGAAAATAGAGTTGAGCGGGAAGTTTCTATAGTAATAATTTGTGTTACAGTTGTTTCTGTCATCTCTTTTTTTTTTCATATTTGGCTCTCAATTACACACACCTCCTGAGTGATTTTTTTTTTCCTAATACAGCAGTGTTGCAAATTATACCAATCAGGTGATTGAGGTAAAGCTTAAACAGTTTATATTTGAATTAATTTGCACTTGATATGCTTTTTCTGTTGGTGTGATTGATACATATGTGAAATGTCCTTACCCAGTTCTACAATTCTTCTGATCCTACAAATGTTCCTACATCTGTAGTTGGCTATAGGAGTAAGTGAATTCTTTGTGTAGTTATATGAAGTACTACAAACTGGAAAAGCATCTTTACAGTTCTTTATAAAGTTCCAGTTCTGTGACAGAAACAAGATTAGTGTGATTTTGGTTTAAATGTGCAAAGTCAGTATTAAAACTGTCTGTTCCAAGAATCTGCAGTTGAAAGAGAGTTTTGAGATTCTTACTTCAGATATAATAATGAGGTAGGAGATATGCAAATTAAATCATTCTTTGCATTGATTAAATCAAAATACCAAGGTGCCATTCGAGTAGGACGATACACTTAATCAATAGCAAAAGTAGTAAGTGAAATGAGCTAATAAAGAAAATAAGTTAATCTTTCACCCTGGCTTTTCAAAATATGTGTGTATTATTAAATTGCTTATAATTATGTAAGGGCACTGTCTTGCAAGTGTTATTCCTTCATGAAGAGAGATGTGTTTTAGAGAATAATTCTGCTGGGGGAGAGTTCTGCTGCTGTTGGGTTTTTATTTTTATTTTTTTGAGCATGTGCAATTTCTCCTGGAAACATTTTTTAACAGTCATGTCTGAGCTGTTCAAAATAAGATTATGCTACTCATTTGTGGTATTTTTCAGTAAATGCAGCAACTCTTCAAGACATCTCAAGTCCCATTTACTTACATAAAATTATGTAAAATATAGGAAAAATAGCATTTCAAAGAAAACCATGTATTTGTCATGTGGTGTGAGGCCATGGCTTTTGCAGTTGTAAGGAGTTTTCACAACAGTTCACTAATAAGCTGCTGTCTGTGCTGAAATCCTGGGAAGGTGGTGGGTTTATCTGCTGCCTTGCTTGTTTTCATGATAAAAAGTTGATGTGTAGTGACATTTGTTTCCTGTGACTTCCTGCCTTTAAGGAGTTTTTTGACCTAGATAAAGCAGTCGGAGGGGAGGAACCATATTTATTCTGCAGCTCTTCCACATTGGAGGGTCTAGGAAATAAATGTTCCATTCTGCTAAGATTCCCTCACTGCTGTTTTATCACTGAAGGGAGCTGAGGCTGCAGTGAGCTACACTTGCAGAGCTGGTGCACATTTTTTGACACATCATTTTTTATAGGGCAGGAGAAGGTCTGTGCATGGCTGGAGGGTTCCTGCACGTTTCTGGGTGACTCTGCTGCAGCCCCTGCACGTGCAGCTCTGCCCTCTCACGTCTCTGTGTGTGCTGGACTACTGGGGGGAGGCAAAGTTTCAGTGTTCAACATTTCAGAGTGTGTTAATGAATATTAATATGAACACAGCACCTTTGTTTGTCCCTGTGCACCAAGTGAAATGAAAGCCACGAGCAGATTGGCAGGCGGTTCTGGCCATGCTGATCCAAACGTTCCTGTTGGCCTCAGCAAGGAAGCTCCTGGGGATAAGGATGCCCATGGAATTGAGAGTTTGGAGAGCCAGAGCAGTAGAATAAAAAAGCCAGAGTCCTGTCATTATCAGAGTGTTATGAAGTGGAACAAAATTGGTATAAAGTTGACTGGAATTAATTTTGATTCAGTGCTGGTTTAAGGCTGAACTTTAAGAATTAAAGAATTTGGCTCCAGCCAAAGCCTTGCTGGAAGCAGAAGTGACTTTGGTGTTGGATCAGACTGCTCAGCACCTTGTCCATTTGGATTCCCTGGGGATGAGGATTGCTATATCTCTATAAAATGCTTTGTGTAACTACAATCCCATATTGAAAAAAATGTCTGTATTCCTAACAGCAGTTAGGAATATCAGAATTCCTAATAGCAGTTTTGGAATGCACAGGCTGGTTAGAATAATGTGCAGCTTAGTGCTGAAAATCCTGATAAGAAATACCTGATCATTACTGGATTTTGTGTGGTGATCTGGAGTAAATGCAGTTACTGAGAAATATTTACAGAGTTGTAAACATTGTCCTCATGATTAATGAGGACAAAAATATAGAATGAGTGCATTTAAAAAACACCCAAAACTATGTCATCTGGAAAAGTATACAGGGCAGAACTACAGGGTGAAAACCATTCTGCAAAGCAGCAGTAGAGTGAAAGCCATGACTGCAGAAGATGGTGAGGTGCCAGTTCTGAGATGTGTGTCAAGGCACTGCTGTGATGGTGTGTGGAAACTGGGGAATGGCAGCCAGTGCTGGAGCTTCACATCATCCTGGAATCCAATCTGTGGGAAAGAATCTTGCAAAACTGCAAGGATTTAAGGGGAGGATTGCTAAAAAGCATTGGAGGCTGGAAGAAGTCCCAAAGAGTGGGGGACATAAGGGTTCAGTCTGTTTGTTTTATTCAAAAGGAGTGTGGGGTGGCTGGGTTGGTGTACAGCCATTTTTATGAGGCTGATTGAGTGTTCTAATGGATCACACACACAGGTGTGAAACCAGAGGCTGGAAACTAAATTGTCAAGGTTTGAATTAAGCTGTGTTGCAGTAGTTTACTTTCAAGAGTGGTGGGATATCTATCTCACCATCTTCCACTGATAAAAAAATCCCCCTTGCTGCAGTGAGCCCTGGTGAAGAGGTGCAGAGCAGGCATGGCTGGCTGACATGTCATGGCTTAGGGTTACAAGAGGTAAAGGTGAAGCTTCTTCACTTCCTCTGCAAGTCTTTTGAAATAAACTGTCATGGGGTTATAGCAAGAGACCATTTTATTGTGTGTTTTAACAAAGAGTCAATATTTGTCTTGGTTTTGTATTAAAATTACTTTTAAAGTATCAAACATCCAGTTGGGTGTTTGCTTACTTACACTTGCCAGTAGTGTTCTCACACTGGTGTTTTGGGATGTTCACTATGTCATACTCTTCATATTGGAGGACACTGTACTGTTTCAGAGTTAATTTTGGAGTAATATAAATTGTGATTCTGTGAAAACCTTTGTTCTTCAAGTAAGTCTTAGATTCAGCTCATGAGGTAGAAGCCACTTAATTCTTGTGTTGATAAGAAATCAGGTTAGTGTATAATGGTAAAGGTCTTTACATCTTGTAGTGAACTTAAAATCAAGTTTTTAGATCACTTAAATAAAGAATAAATGTATTGTTCTGCTTCAGAAATGGTGTGGACGAATGAATGTATTGATAGAAGTTACTTTTCAATTCTGATTTTCACTGATGTGTTCCAGAAGGGGAGCAGGTATTTTGCCTACCCTTGTCCTCCTTTGCTTCCTTTTTCCCCTGTCACAGCTGGGAGAAAGTTTAACTTCCTTTGAAGCATCAGTTTCCTTAAAAAGCTGTAGCTGAAATGTTGGTGTCTTAGCACAGTGCCCAATACATGTTTCACTACCTGTAAGGTAAAAGTCTGATTATGAAGATGCAAACACAGTTATCTAGCTTTTGGTTGGTTGGTTGGTTTGATGTTCTCTGTTGTTTTTTTATGATTGAGGGTACAGGAACAATTTCATTTATCACTTTGTATTGTCCTCTGGACATATTTGGGTGTTCTAGGCAGAATATAACTTGAGCAGACAAGGCCTGGACACATAGTTTATACATTTCTGTAGTAGTCTAGCTTGTTGGTTATAATCAGTGCAATAAACACACAAGGGAACTGGTTGGGAAGGATAAATAGTGGAAACTGGCTCTTACAGGAAAGAAATTCCCTCCTTGGGTGATTCTGCAATCTTCTGGTCTTTCCAGGCAGGTGAAGAAGGCCTGCAGAGCAAGGAAGGAAGCAGAGAAATAAGATTTTAAAATGAGAGAGGCTTAGAGAAGAGAAGGGTGAATTTATTCACATGAAATTCTTGGTGGGATAAGTTTAAATTTGAATCAGAGCAAACTGATTATTTAAGTAAGTAAAAATAATGGTAAAGAGGATAAAAGCTCTCAGGCACATGATGGGATCTTGGGGTTGCCACGTGCAGGGCCAGGAGCTGGACTGATCTGTGTCCCTTCCTACCTGGGATATTCTGTGACTGATTTTAGCATCATACCCCAGAGAGGTTGAAAAACAGAAGAGGAGAATTCAGTTAGTACATGGGAAAGATGGGGACATGGGCCCAAGGTGTTTTGCTTTGGAATCTGGGCAGGATACTCGGGGGTTTGTAGCTGTGTGAAGAGAAGTGAAAGGCTGTGCTGGGAGGCTTGGAGAGAGATGGGAGCTGAAGATATCTCAGGTTGAGGGGCTGAGGCTGAGCAGCAGTACAATTGTTATAGAGGGTGAGGAGTCTCTGACCTGGCTATTTCATGGGGAGGTGGGATTCAGAAGGATCTGGGCTCTCACTTTTTGGCACATGAGCTGTGCTTTGGTGCCCAGCTGAGCTAATCCAAGGTTTCCCAGCTGCTGCAGTGAGCACAGGAGAGAAGGTGCTGTTTCTGCAGTGCTCCTGGCTGCAGGTTGGGCTGGCCTTGGAGCCCATCAGATGTTCATATGCTGCTGCTCTCTGCTTTTTTTTGCTATTTTTGGGTGCTTTGCTGTTGCACTGAGGTGGCTCACAGAGAGCTCTGGCAGGCAGTAGAGTACATGGTGGGCCTGCCCAGACTTTGGGCAGCAGTCAGCTGGCTGGAGCTTGTGGAATTGTACATTAAGGAGTTGCAGTTATAAGAGCTGTTTATGCTATATGAAATAAAAATGGAAAGGAAAAGAAAGATTCAAAGCAGTCAGAACTAATTTTGGTGTACTAAAAAAGTGCTTGCAATGTAATGTAAAAATGTTTCAATCCTAAAAGTTGTGACAGCATGCTTTTTGTTAAGGGGTATGTTAAATTATATATTTTTTAAAAAAGGTGAACCTTAAGTAGACAGGATGCTGACATGACTTGATGATGTGATACCTTTAGTTAATCTGTGCTTTCTGGCTCTCTGTTTTGATCTCTCTGTAAATAAGAATACACAGAGAAAATATGAGAGAAAAAGGGGTATGAGTTCCTTGGCTGTGGATCATCTCCTAGTGGAGGACAGAGTTAATTTAATGTATGGTCTGCATTCCATATACTAAACCAGCCTGGCTCCTGCCTAAATCCAGGCCCTGCTCCACAGGTCACTAGTCCTGGTGGGATATTGTGCAGTAGTGGAGTTAACAAGCTCTAGGGAAAATGGAACATCGAGGATATAGTGGAGGTAAAAGGTATTTTAAAAAATTTTATATGTGGTTTTTGTTTGTAGTGTGTGTGGGTCCTAAAAAAAGTCCTTTTATCTCAGAAAGTCTTCTCTGTTTGTTAGGCAGGTGAGTGATTAGAGTTTGTGCAGCATTCTATGGGCTGCCTGAAAAGAAAGCATTATTTTGAAGATAATTGTAAAAGCTTCACTGATTTTTACATGTCTCTCATTGCAGAGGCTGCATGTATGCATAGTGCTTTTCCAGGAAATACAGGGATCTGCTGAGTTGACAGTGCAGGTAGATCACACATGATTTGGACTCCCTGGGGTGTCTTTTGAGGGCCTCATCTTGATAGGTTGTAGAAACATCTCAAACAAAGGAGTGATTTGGAGAGAGCTTTTGCTTCTTTATACAGGACAGCAAACCCAGGGTGCCATCAAAGGGAAATGTGCTCGTAGTAATTCACTCAGTGGAATTGCTCCAGCCTTCCAAAACTCCTGGGGTAACAGGCTGGGAAATAGCTGTGCATGGCTGTGGTGGAACTGAGTGCTCACCTTCACCCTGAGCCTTCTTCCAGGGGAATGAGGGGCTGCATCTCAGGAAAACCATCCCTTGCAGGAGGAGCAGATGGTGACAAATATCTCCCTTCATGTCTTTCTTCAAATATCTCCCTTCATTTCTGTGCAGTGTTTGGTGGACTTGGATGCTGACAGAGGTTAGTAGGAGTGAGTTACTTAAAAGATCATCAGTCAAAACCCTGTTTATCACTTGCACAGATGAAAGCAGTAAATAATGCATTAAGCAAAGAGGCGTTCAAGGAAGTGAGTTGTTTTCTTTCCTTAGGTGTGTGAATTTCCCGGGTGTGGCTGGATTAGGCTCACATAAGGTTCTGGAGGGGTTTGTGTCTGATCTGCCTGACGTGGTCACCACTTGATACACTTGTTTTGGAGAAACCAGCCTAAGCACTTGTGTGGTCTCACCCAGGAGGATTTTTTATCAGGTAGAGGGGGTTGGTGGTTTGGTCCTCTCTGCCCTTTCATATTACTGAACATTTTTGCTTTTAATAGCATTAGTGGCTGCAAGGCCAACACTGACTTTGTGTTCAAGTGCTATGATAGAGTGTGCAACATATTCTGAAGTAACTATTAAAATCACTAGACTGGGTGGTGAGATGCTCCTAGAATGATGAAATGTCTCCTCATGCAGCCCTTCTCTCAGTGATACTGTCAAGATCCTGGCACCACTTTTGCAGCTGCATCACTGGGGGGGGAAGAGCAAATGCAGCAGTTTGAGGTGGTTCCCCTCTGCTGGGAATGCAGGTTCTGAAATGAATGCAGGCCTGAAGGCTGGAAGTGTAGGGTGGGCTCTACAGTTTGTGGTTGGGTACAGAATTATTCATTCAGCTTTCCAGATATTGATAATTGACACAGACGTTTTGGCCCTGCAGACCACAGTGTTTCAGTTAAAACGTTCACGTGACGGGCGCGTGCAGCAGCTCCGGAAGGAGATGCAATAGGTGAAAACCACAGGAGAGCTTCAGTTGTTTGTTTATCCTCTTACTTTGAAACTCAAGCCTTTGTTTTTAAAACCTTTTCCTGGTATTGGTGTGTCCATAAAGCTGAGAAATGCGACTAGTCTATGAATATTCACTTTTCTGTAATAAAACTGAGATTGTGCCAGAATTCTGGTAGAACTTTTAAAAATAGACCATTTTCTTTATTTCTTCCTGTTTTTTTTTTTTGAGTTGGGTTTTTTTTTAAATGTTTTGGTGGCCTAAGATGCTGTTTTCTCATATAGTAATTTTTCTTTAAATGCATCATAAGATATAGAGAATATTTCCTCAGATAAAAAAAAAAATTGGCACTAATTGTTAAAACATCACAGGATAAAATTAAAAACCTCATTCACAGCTGGAAGGAGAGCTCAGATCCTTCCACATTTCTCTGTTCAAACATACAAGTGAAACTCAAAGCAACTCCTGATGAAGATTTGAAATTTCCTTCATGACTTTTGGCCTGTTCTGAATGGCTTTTGGTGTGTGCTGCAGTGCAGGCAGCCAGAGCACTCATCTGCCAGCTCAGCCTGGACACAGATGTTGACTTTCCTGTCAGTAGTGAAATAGCCCTGCTCATTTTATGGCATGGTTATTCTGAGGTTGGAAGGTTGTTGAGCCTGGAAGAGATCACTAACCCCAGCTTGCTACTTAGCTATAAATAAGTTTGGTCTGCTGTGGACTAGTAAGTACTCAAGATTCTTACGTGAGGTTATTCACTCTTATCTAGGGCTATCAGCAAACTGGGTGGTTCGAATCCTTTAAAGAAAAGAAGCATGCAAGCCTTGCGAAAGAGTCACAGAAACATCTGAGGATAAATAATTCAACCCTCAGCCAGAAGGATAAAATAGAAATCTGTCAAAGTTTTACGTTTGGGGGTAGTGTTTTAAAGTTATTTTGGCTTAAGAGTAGCTGAAGGAAAGGTTATTTGTATTTGTCGATGTGTGTTCTTTGAATTAGCTGCAGTGTTGCTGAAAAGTGTGCCATAAAATAATTGAACTTCATCTGGAGAACTGGAAAGAATGGTTACATAGAATACAAAATAACCATAGTGTGGGAGAGTGTGATTTTGACTACAGGGAGAAGAAACTGAGTAAGGTGGTTTAATCAAAAACGTTGGTTGTAAAAATCAGGCTTTTCCACAGCTTTTGAAATGAAAAAAAATTAAAATAAAAATCCTGGTGTTGTGGAAATGAACCTGGGAGATGGCAATGTGGGAAAGTGTGGTCCAGGTCTCTTGGTTTGGGAGGCTCGAGGAGGAAGGGTGTGCTTTTGGTAATTCTCATAAAATTCCTCTGAGCCCATTCTTTTAGTGAAAGGTGTTGCTGTGCCTCATCCCTAAGGAAACTCTTGTTTTTGCAACTTGTTCTTTTTGCAGCAACATTTGATATTGCAGCGTCTGGTGGTTTTCTTGTTCTTCCAGTAAGGTTTCTTAAGTGAAAGTCCAAGTAGTTTAGGGTGAATTGCTCTCAGATAAACAGAGGTAAGGCCCAGGGGGCTGGGAGCCTGTTGCAGTGACATTGCACTCAGCAGGGACATCCCATTGCTTCCTGGGTGTGTTACACCAGCACAGTTTTGTCCTTCTTGTCACTGTTTTGTTTTTATGGGAGCTGCTTGTTCCAGCTTTCCCCAGGAGATGTAAAGAAGAGAATGTATACAACTGCCCTTTGTTTTTATACACCATATTTTGTGGTAAATAAATTGCTGACTGAGAACATACTGACACAGAGCAAGGAGCTGGACTTAACAAGTTCTTCGCTGAATGAAGGAGACTTTTATTTTTAAATCCAAAAGGTCCTTAGATACTTGTGATGGTTCACACCATTTAAGTCATTAGAATAACCCTCTTAAAGATGTTCTAAATGGAGACAGGATTTGACTTGTGCAGGTAATGATTTAGTACAAAAATACAAAGGAAAGAGCAGTCACTCTGGGGATTTAAAAGGAAAATACTACATCCTATCATGTTACATAGAACGATATGATACCATATTAAAAAAGAAATAAATGGATCTAATAGTAGCTACTGGTTTGGGTGCAGAAGGGGCTGATTTGGGCAGCAGAGGGGGTGAGCCTTCCCCAAAGGATCTGTGTGTGAGCAGCAGAGGCAGCATTCCTGTACAGAGACTGACAGAGACAGCAGCTGGTTGAAGTTGCATGTTTGAAACCCGTCTGAATCAGGGCTTTTCCCCCCTGTGTTTTGGAGTCTGGAAACATCACCATCGCATTTCAATGTCATCTGGGCCACGGGTGTTGTGTGGTGCTGTGTTTGAGGTGGGGACTGCAGCAAGGAGCTGTGCACAGCCTCAGAGAGTGCTGAGCAGCTTCAGGGTGTGCCTGATGCACAGAGTGGCTCGAGGAGCCACAGACACTCAGTAGGCACTTTATGTAATCTTAGATAAACCCAGTCTGCTGCTTTTCAAGGTTGCTTCATGCTAGCACTGGTTCCATTTAATATAAGCTCTCCAAGTGAGTTAGTGCCAAGCAAAGCATTGTTTGGAGGATGGAGAAATAACCTGGGAGCCAAAATTAGCCCGTGTTCGTGTGGAGTGGTGTGTGTTTCGTCAGGGCTGCCCAGATCAGGTCGTCCCTGAAGGCAGCACATTTCAGCTGGAAATGTTTGAGCTATTACAACATGGAACATGCTGGGGAGTGCTGCCAGCAACATACGCTCAACATATGACCAGCACATGCCCCCTCTTCAGCCCAGGCCCTGAATTATTTACTTTTTGTTACAAGCTGTTTATTTCTGGGAGGTTTTCACCCCTCTGTCAGTATCAAGCACTGAGCCTTTTGTTTCTTCGGTTTTTTGTTTGTTTGTTTTTTCTACTCTTGCTGTTGATTCGGTATTTCTAAAATTCTCTGCTGTGTTTACCTCTACCCCCACCCCTATTTTGTTTGTCCTCTTAGGATGCCACCCCAGGTAACTCCTGTGGTAATGTCATTGAAACTGTGGAGACCAGTCTGATTATTTTCAGCTTGTAATTGAGAGACAAAATGACCTTACACTTAATCTTTTGAGACTTGGTCTATATTCATTAGTTAGCTGTGATACCTCTTCTCTGTGTCAATTTTTCACTGTTATGTTTCACATCTGTGAAATGGCAGGGGTTTTCCCTCATCCCTTGTCATCTTTGGTTAGATAAATGATGTGAAGCAGACACTCCATAGGCCTTTTCTGAATTTAAACTGATTTTTGATGACAGCTCGAGTTCCCAGACTGCTTGTGACTCTTCATTTGCAGCAGCTCTGTGCTGTGGATTCTGGTACAAAATGAGTGAGCACCAACCCAGACTGATGGGCTGGGGAGCTCTGGAGAGCAACAGTAGATAAAACTTTAATGTACATACAAATACACTGCATCTTTGCTGTGTGTTTCATAACATTTTAGGGAGTGTTACCTCTTGGATAGGATCAGGCTTGACACAAAATTAATTGTACTTGGTGAGCTTTTCAGAATGAATCATCTCGTAGTTATTTGTGTGCACTGTAGGTAACAGGCTTAGCATTGCATACTTCTTTATATAGATTATTCTTTTGAATTCAGTTTTCTCCTGGAAGTGCATTGAGTTAAAGAATTCACTGTTACAGAAGAATTTTCATTCTTGTTTTAAGTGTGTTGGTAAACTTGATTTTTCAAGCATTTGCAGTAATTAAAAGTATTCTTCTCATGGTTCCTGTTTTTAGAAGCCTTTTTTTAACATTCCCATTAGATCTCTGCAGTAGTACAGGTTCATTAAAACAGCACTTTCTCCTTGTTTTAACCATACCTTTCAATAAAATTCAGGCCCTGCAGATAAACTGTAACAAACCCTTTGGTTTCTAGGTTAGTTAAAACAAACTGATTGGGAGTTAGAGCTGAAAGGCCCTTCCTGTGCTGCCCTGTGAGAGCTCTGGTGTCCACATTGAGTGCTCCAGCCAGATTAGTTTACTGGGGGGCCTGAAAAACAATCCCCAGCAAGACAAGGGGAGAGGCTTGGCACTGGTTTTCTGTCAAGTCAGAAGTGCAACTTTTTCCATTCCCAGATGGGAAGATATTAATATAAGATTGATAACGTGGTTTTATTAGCATTTCGTAGAATCATAGAAGTTTTTAGTTGGAAATGATCTTCAAGGTCATTGAGTCCAGCCAGTGACCCAGCACTGCCAAGGCCACCACTAACCCATGTCCCTCAGTGCCACAAGCACTTGTCATTTAAATCCCTGCAGGGATGGTGTCTCCACCACTGCCCTGGACAGCCTGTGCCAGGGACTGACCAACCTTTCTGGGAAGAAGATTTTCCTCATATCCAACTTAAACCTCCCATGGCACAGCTTGAGGCCATCTCCTCTTGTCCTGCCCTCGTTCCCTGGGGGCAGAGCCTGACCCCCTCCTGGCTGCAGGTCCCCCCTGAGCCTCCTTTCCTCCAGGGTGAACCCCCTCAGTTGCCCCTGGTGCTCCAGCCCTTCCACAGCTCTGTTCCCTTCCCTGGACATGTGGCAGCCCCACAATGTCTTTCTTGGAGTGAGAGGCCCAAATCTGCTCACAGGATCTGGGGTGTGCCCAGCACAGGGGCAGGCACCCCATGGCTGGTACAGGCCAGGTGCCATTGGCCTGCTTGGCTACTTGGGCTGGTGTTCAGCTGCTGCTGGCCAGTACCCCCAGCCCTTTGCCACCAGGAACTTTCCAGCCACTCTGCTCCAGCCTGGACCACTGCAGGGGCTGTTGTGACCCAAGTGCAGGACCTGACACTTGGCCTGGTTAAACCTCACAACCTTTGGTCTCAGCCCTTGGATCCAGCCTGTGCCCATCCCTCTGCAAAGCCTTCCTGCCTGCAGCAGGACAGCATTCCCAGCTGGCATCATCTGCAGCTTGCCTGAGGGTGCCCTCAGTGCCCTTGACCACATCATGGGTAAGGATGCTGAACATGGCCAGTGGCAAAGTTGTCTCCTCTTGGAGGTCTCACCCTTGGTGATTGCTGCTCCTGTCTGCAGGCTCTGCACTGCCCTGTGCCAGGGGCTGACCACCCTTGCTGTGCAGATGGTTTTCTCACATGCAGCCTCAACCTCCCTTGAGGCCATTTCCACTTGTCCTGTCCCTCATTCCCTGGGAGCAGAGCCCAACCCTCACCTGGCTGCATCCTCCTGTCAGAAGGTCCCCCAGGGTGAGCCTGGAGCACTCCTTGTGCTGCCTCTGGCACCAGGAGCTCTCTCCCCCTAACCCCAAAGAATACCATTTTCTTGTAAGGCATTGTTCTGCTGGGTCAGTTGGTGGTGGCTTGGTTGTGTCACTGAGGGCTTTAACAAGCACAGGTGTTCCTGGCCACCCACCCCCAGGCAGGAGAGATCCTCAGTGCTTCTGCTCTGTGAGCCACAAACCTTGGAGTGAGGAAATCAAAAGAGATCACTGTGGACAATGAAGTTGGACTGGAAAAACAGCCAAGCTGTGCTGGTGCTATTTTTAGTAGGTCCAAACTTTGTGTGGTTGATGGTTCCCATTTTGAGCTTCACCACAGACATGTCTTCAAACCCAGATATTTGATAAGCAGTTTCTGTAGGCTCTGTTAATCTTTGTGTTTTGTTTTCTGAATGGTGATGAGGAATTCAAGGTTTCTTCTTGTCTTTCAAGCTCTGTGTATGAAGTGAAGGTGTCCTGTCTTGTTACCTTTGCAGTTCTTGGGAAAAAGTCACTAATTCTCCTGGCACTTTCATCAAACTGGCTGGTGTTAGCTCAGGAGAGTGAGCAAAACTGAGTGAAAAATATAATTTATAAATTAACTAATTAGTGCTCATAAGGTCTTCCTGATGTGATTCCTGGTGATGATTAAAGGAGTGGTAGTTTAAAAATATCTGATGCATATTTTGACTCTCTAAAAAACATAACAAACTTGTGCATTAAAGTTAACCTTTAATGAGCAACTTGTAAAAAAATCCTGATGACTTCTTATTTTGAGAAAGGATAATGAAAAAATGCAGGTTGATACAGACTAGTTTTAATCATCTAAGGTGTCTGTTATCTTAATTTTTAGCTTTTCTGACTTAAAGCCTGCATGTTGTTGTGCCCTGGGAGAATGCACATATTAAAATGCTGAGTAGGGCCATGGTCATTCCCTCCAGAATTGTTAAAATGTCTCTTAGATTCATATTTTAGTTATCATCTCCATTTTTCCCTTTGCTTTTCCTTAATAGGATTCAGAATATTAGTCTTTTACTTCTCCAAGTGGATATTTCTAGGATTATAAAATAATTAGATGTATGAGTTAAAAACAATCCACATCTGTAGTAATATTTGCTGCTACTTCACTGTTTATGGTAAGTTTAAGTTTGGTTATTATGGGGAAAGTCACTTTTTTTTTTTTTGTGGTGGTTTCTATACTGATATAGGGATTGAAAAACCCCATATATTCTCAGGGTAAAAAGTTTCTTGTCATTACTGACAGAAGTTTAGTATAATGCTGTACACATACAGGAAAATAGGAAACACTTTCTGTAACTAGGGAATAACATTTCATTTCACCACAGCACATCTTTCTGAAAATCGAAATCTTTCAAATATCAATTGGTTCTCAAGTGCAAATGGAAACAAGTTAATTTAAGTGCTGTGAAAATTAGTGTTTGCAGTTCTCTTTGTGCAGCAGCATGTGCATTGAACTCATTTGCATCTCTTCAGCTTTGCCAGACAAGGAGATTCTGCAGTGGAATTTTGAAGTAATCCTATGACTGCTGAAATTGTTAAATATGCAATCCTGGGTTGTAATTTCAGTACAAAAAAAATTTATGAATTTGTAGCAATCAACATTTGTGCATGACAGAAATGTAATTTTAACAGCAAATGGTGTTCTGCTAGAGGGAAGATCCAGTTTACAGATGTGTGGGGAGTCTGTAATTGATAATTTGGAGGATTTTTTGTGCTATGACTGTTTTGACAGTTCCATTGAGGAAAGATGCTCAGTTGATGAACTGGGGAAGCTTGACTTGGACAAATGTCACTTGGTTTTCCAGGGAGGGTGAAAATAAGGCACCTTGCTTTATCTGTATCTCTGTGTAGGAAAGCTTCAAGTTTCTGCTCCTCCAGTGAAGTTTAATTATTTGAGCAGTTTGGCAGGATCTGCCTCTGCCTAAGAGCCTTTCTGGAGTTGATTGCAGCTAGCTTTTTTCAGCATTTCAATCATTTTATAAACTTAACTGCCTCACTTTGTGTGCTGGAAGGAAGAGTCAGCTCCACATCAATTTGTATTCTGGAAGTCTTTAACTGATACTGTGTCAGTTGTTGTCTACAAAGTTGCTTTGGCTCTGGCACATCTCACAGAATGACCAGGGGTTAAAGCAGAGTGAAACAATGTATTACTGCCAGGAGCATTTTTTTCCTTTTGGATACTCTGATTTTAGAAAATTCAATGGTCTGGAAGAGCTAAATCACAAAATAGTAACAATAAAAAAGGTTGGAATTTGAAGCTAAACCAGAAGAAGCTATTCTCAAGACATGGTTTATTCTCAGAAAAGGTCAGATTGGGTTTGGTTCACCCAACCTAAGGAGGTGCTTTGGTCATCACCCTCCATCCCACCTTCTCTATTGTGTGGGATTGATCTGGTCATTGTGGATTCCAAGCCTGGCTGCAGGAATGCAGTTAGAACAAACCCAGGCTGGAGAGTGTACAGCAGTGTCCTTGGTTTACAGAGGACAAGAAATAAAACGTGAAAATAGTGCTTTCCTCATTAAAACAGTCTGGTTATTGAAAAAATAAATAAATAATAAATAAAAAAAAGGTCTGGCTGTATCTGGCCAGTGATTTTTCAATTTCATTCTGCTGGTTTAGGACAGAGAAGGAGTATGGTTAATTAAAAACAGTAGATATAACAGAGATAAACAAAATGAGAGTGAGTCCTTCAGTATCACCAGGGGTAGGATGTGCCCTTGCTGTTGAGCACCTCCAGGTGTGCATTGTGGGGATGTTTTTGGGAGGTTCTGCACAGGACAAGTTACAGGAGTGAGTAACATTTGTAGTTTGTCACCTGGAATGAGGAACTCCTAAAGGAAAGAAAATGAAGAATCCTTGCTCTCCACATACTTTTCAGTATTTAGATAGAAATTTTATCTTTTTCTTCTTTATTTTTTTAATTACTTGAAATATTGGTCTAATTTTCTTCTGCTAAGAAGGGGGGGAAAGTCTTGCTTCTCACAGATACATAGGAAATGAGATTTGTGTCATTTAGCATCCTCAAACCCTTCAGTACTTAACTGTATAGATTTTAATTAGAATGTATGCATTTAATAAGCAGTTTGCATGGTGTGATAGTAAAGTACTGATGAAATGAAAGTTCCTTTAGCTCTGTTTGGGAGAATGTGATGAAATGAAAGTTCCTTTAGCTCTGTTTGGGAGAATGTGATATTTGGTTTAAGATATATGTGTGTGTGTGTGTGTGCTGCTTTTTGCCATGTAGGCTTCACAGCCACTTCTGTGCTCCTTACACAGCTCCTCTTGTGCTCCAAACTCTGATTGAGGTACTTCAGCCTAATTTAATGAACTAATCTCCCTTTTCCTGAAGACATGTCTCTCACCTGATGTTTTGTCTCTTGCTGAAGTGGTTGTAGAAAAAGGAAGAATTGGGGGATGATCCAATGGTTTAAACAAAGACTGGGTGTTGGGAAAAATATGTTCTGTTCCCAACTCTGTTGCACACTTGCCAGAACGGCTTGGCCAAGTCACAAATCCGTTTAATCTGTTTTTGAAAATAGGAATAATGCTTCATGGGCAGGCAGATGATGAAATTTCAGTGCTCTTTTCCAGCAGTTTTTATCGTGGAAGAGCTTTGCCTTGTCTTTTAAAACCAATCCCTTGGGTTTTGAAGGGGATTACTTGGTGTGCAGGGTGAACTCTCCAACTCCCTCCCTGCTCCCTGTTTTTGAAGACTGTTGGTGCTGTTTTTCCTTGTCCTTCAGGCTTTCTTACATACACTGTTCCCATGTGAATGCTGCCATCCCCAAACTTTGGTGTGCCCCAGCTCAAAACCCACTGATCCACTAAGCTGACCTGTGTGCAGTATGTCAGGGTTTTCTAATGAAAGGGACAGCAGTGGCTTAGTTATTGTTAAGACCTTGAAAGTAGCACAGAAATCAGTTTTGGGAGCTTATCTTTCTCTGTTAGTTCAAATCTCAAGCTTTCAAAGAGAATGGTTAGAACAGTTGCATATTGGGAGTGTTGTGTAGTATAGTACAGCACAGCTTTAAATTCAGGTCTCATGATGTCTTTTGGAATCAAGGTTAGACTATGAGGTGGCTTAAACTTACTAAAGCATCAGCAGACTTCTACATTGCCACTTGGATAGTTTTCTGCTGAATCAGTCTATAGCACTGGAGAGAGCAGTGGCTCCTGGAAGCAGGAACTGGAGTTCTGGTGCTGGGAGCAGAGCTGGTGCAGGAGGCCAGGGACACCTGCCCTGTTTGGCAGCATGGAGCTGTCACAGCCCTGTGACATCCCTGAAGCATCCCCCAGGTCAGGCTTTTCCTGCAGAGAGCCTGCTGGGAGCCTGTGCCTCGGGGAGCTCAGGTTGTAGTGTTCATTTCTTTAGGAGATGTTGTTTGGAGTGGGTTTCATTGTGTTTAGTGTTGAAGAGGTGTGAGTTAGGAGTGTGTGTGTGCACCTGAGCTCCCTTTAAACCAGTGTAACACAGCCTTCCCTAGCCTTGATTCCAGCCACTTTAGGCTTTTCCCTTCTGTCTCAAAGGCATCATGAAGCTTTTGCTCACTCTAGAGACAGATGACAAACACGGGCCCAAGTTTATGCTTGGAGACATTAATCCCTTGCCTCGTGTGGCTGTACCTTTCCTTCTCTGTGCTGGTGCTCCTTCAGGACATGCCAATGATTGGCCTGTGTTCTCATGAAAACTTTTATTGAGTTTATATTTTTATTCCTGGACAGATTTCTACTTGCGTGACTCTCTGCCTGGTTAAATCATGTCATGTTTTTATTTGCTTTTATCCTTCTGTACTTTCCTGCTGCCCCTTACACAGCCCACGATTTGAGAACTTGGCATGGTCTCAGAACAGCTCAGGAGGGGGAGTGCTTCTTGAAGGATATTTTCCAATAACAACATGCTTAATCTACATGCTGTAGATTGGTTTCTTTACTTTGTGGCTTTTCAGACTTTTTTGGCATCTTGATTGGTTCTTGAGTGTCCACACAGTGACAGGAACCTCAATTTATGTCACACTGTGGAGCAGTCAGTGCCTAGAACATTTCTAGAGGGTCTGCATATTCAGGAGAAAAGTTTTAGGAATTTGCAAATAGAAGGAAAATTGAAAAGTTGTTCAAACAAACATTCTGGAGAGCATGCTTGGTTTATAAAAACAATTTCAGAATATAATACAAAATCTTGATTTCTGTTAAGATTCCCTGCTCAGTAGTATCACCACAGTAAAGCAAATACAGAATGGCTCTTGATCATTAAGAGGCAACTATGAAATTTAATTAATGCCCATAGTTGTGTGAGAGGAGGCTGAAAAAACCCTGTTCTTTGACCAGACAGGCAGATTTAGGGGGGAAATGAAATACTGCTGTCTACTCAAAGTTCGAGTTGGTAGGAAGCAGTTTTTGTCACTCTTCAATGGCCTGAGTTAGTCATGGATTTCTGTGTCAAATAAAGGGTTGTGCTGCTCTTGGAAGCAGAGTTCTGCCTTGAAAAGCCCATCTAAAATAAACTTTGCTTCCTTGAATCGGGAATAATCATTGTGCAGCCCTGTCTCAGTGGGTAGCTGCTCTCTTGGTAACGATTAGGAAGTTTGGGCATAATTTTGTAATGGAATGCAGGTCTCTGATGAGGTAATAAATGAAGGCTTTTGTTACTAAAGTAATGTATGAGTCACAAGTGCTTTTTTTATGGTTGTGCTTGCGTCAAAACACATCATGACAGCACTTGTTCACTGTACTCCTCCTACTGCTTTAATTGTAAGGAATGTGAGATGCCAGGAACTGTCTGTTTGGCTCCCAGCAGTTTGGTTTGCTCTGCTGATAGCTTTTATTTAACACTGATTGATATTATTAGAACCTCAGGGTTTCCTACGTGAACTTTTGCACCCCCACGAGTACCCTGTGACTGAGACTGAGGGGCCAGGCAGTTCTAAGCAGCCAACTTGGTGCAAAGGATGGAGTGGGGTTGGTTTGTCAGCTTTGGCTCAGCTGTAAATCCTGTGCTTTATGGGAAGTTTTGGAATGGCATTTACAGTCACGGAGAAAGTTGGAGCTTGCATATTTACAGTTAAATGTAGTTATCTGGAAGGAAGAAAAAA
Organism: Sitta europaea; assembly: GCA_013400255.1. Taxonomy (NCBI): domain Eukaryota; kingdom Metazoa; phylum Chordata; class Aves; order Passeriformes; family Sittidae; genus Sitta; species Sitta europaea. Next base: position 74,955 of record VXBS01003789.1, on the reverse strand, counting down.
TGATAATTGATTTCTGTTTTCCTGTTGCAAGTGTTTTGTTTGTGTTTTTTAAGCAGGAAGCTGTTGTGTTATAGAGTGATGTATGCAGGCTTTGTTGGGACTGTTTGCAATTTGGCAAAGGTAGAGGCACTCAAGCTTTTGGACAAATGTTAAATTGTTTTTAGAGTTTACTAGGAAATGTAGAGATCGAGACCACACAACCTGGCTCTGCATAGGCTTTTGTGTACAGAGATGCTAAACACCCGAAAATGCAGTGTTTCCATAGGCGGAGTTTCTTTTGTATTCACAGGCTGGGGAGCCTCAAATTCCAGAGGCATTACATGAGCAGTTTTAATGAATTAGTGTCTGGTTTTCCTGCAGCAGATGTGACAAGCAGCTTTATAAGCTGCTTCCCATCGATCGCTGTTTTCCAGCTCTTTTGTGTCTTTCTTTTGCTCAGAGAAAAGCAGGGAAGAGCTCGGTTTCTACAGTAACTGCTGCCTACACTCCTGCCTGCAGGCCAAGTGCTTTCCCAGTCCTGCAGCCTGTGCAGGGCTACTGCATTGAAATTCTGTAGGTTTTGTTTGGGTTTCTGGGTTGGGTTTGTTTGGTTTTTTTTCCTTCTTGCTGGTTTAAATATTTTGCCCTTTAAGAAAAGAGGAGAATGCAGTGGAAATTTGCGATTTTGAGATAGGTAGTTTTAATTAACCACAGTGCATTGCCATGATTGTAAGATAACCTAATTATTTTTGCTTCTGTGTTGTGTGATTGGTGTGGAAAGAAAAGAGATCCTGACTGCTGAAACAGGAACCTCTGAAAATCGGTGATACACTGTTAACACACGTTTCTCTAACGCAATAATGCAGGGGAGGAGTGAGATCAGCTTCAGGTTGTTAATAGAATCCTTTACGTTTGCAGCAAAATTTGCTGTAGGGGAACAACTCCAGCACACTCTTTTCAGTCTAAACTCTTAAATAGCCTTAGAGACACTGCTGGGAATAGAGGGTTAAAAATGCCCAGTTTCTCATGACGTCAGCTCTGGGAGTGGGAACGAGCTGATCACCATTTCAGATGGGGTCATGTGTTTATTACCCCGTTTGAATTTGCTGCTGCTGCTTCAGGAATGTTCCTGTTGTCGTCATCAATATTCTGCTGTCATAGGATCATTTTTTGATGCAGGCAGGCTTGTTCCAGACCCTTCTGAGGCAGGTCAGCCCCGTTCCTGTAAGGAATATCAACCAACAGCTTTACATACTTCTTATGCACTTGCTAAAACATGAGCAGGGAAGTCTGTAACTGAAGTTTCCCATGGGGGAGCCAGTAATTTACAGCTAGATTGTATTTCCAGCCTTTGCTTATAATTTGCTACAAGTGTTTTATTGGCCAACTCGAATTAACATGAGGCTACAGCAATATTTCATCACTTCTGATGCTGCATGGATCTTTGCTTTTGAATCTTAAGAGATCAGAGAATAGAGATAGGTGGATCAGTGACCTTGCTTTATAGGGTGCTTCCCAGCCTGTCAGATGGCACCATGCAGACAGCAATGACACACCTGAAAAAATACCCAAATCCTTGTGAAGGGAATGCCCAGTGCTCAGAATAACAAATTTAATTGCTGGTTTAAAAATCTGCCAGTGTTTTGTTCCTTCTGGCATTAGAGGTCGAGCGTGCCTGGAGCCCTCCTGGCTCTGGGGAGGACATGCTGTGCAAAGATTGATCTTTGGGCCACAGGAATCAATTGCAAAGGATACAGGGAATTAAGGGCAACACATGTGAGGTCAGGCTTCAGTCCCAAGAGGAAAAAGCTACCACTCTCTAAAGGGCACTTGCTTTTTGGGTAACCTCTAGAAGTGTCCTGTGTAGTAATGGCCAAGCATAATTGAATGTAGATTTATGGTAAATTAGCCACATCAGGACTTAGTTTCAAAGCAGGGAGGAGGAGGAATCCATCCCACCACAATGGATGTGCACAGGGCCCTGCAGGAAGTGATGCTGTGTTCTGGCTGGGGTGGTTTCTCACAGGCTCTGGGCAGCTGTGAGAGGAGGGCATCAAAAATGTCCTTTCTAAAAATCCACTAGAGGAGCTGGGCTTTGTGTTACATTAATATAAATAAATTTTATTTTCATCACCAGTCCCCCATCAATAGACAAAACCAGATACTCCAGTTGCCAGTAATGGAGAAAGGTTTACAAATGCCATGTTAAAGCTAAAATCTCTGACAGGAGCACAAGGTGGCACCTCATGTAGGTGAACAAGCACCTACATGAACAAATTACCCATTGAGAAAGTTATCCCTGTTTAAGATTATAAAATAATAATTATAATCTAACTAGTTTTATGCTGGATCACTCTTTGTCTTTGTATCCATGATAATTTTTCCTATACTCTTAGTGATGGCAAAGTTACAACACTTTTTTAATGTAATCCTAGAAAAGACTTTGTAAAACAAATATCTGAACAGCAATTTCTGTCTAAAGAGTAAAGACAATGCTTACTGTAAAAAATTGTGTGGTATTTTCTTAATAACCTTTACTTCATTAGTAAACTAGTGCTGGTTTCAGGTGGCTACTCAGTATATGACTATTTGGATGGATTTATATATCACCTTTGTTATTAGCTTGGAAGCTCAGACTTTAAACTGTTGGGTACTCTCAGATTATCTTGAAATAAAACCAGCAGTTCAGTTCAATTTGTCTTCTTAATAAGTTTTGGATTTGTTGATTCTTTTAGCTGTAAAGGTGATGACTCTATTCCAGAGATGGACTGTGGTATTGACTTGCAGTTCAATTAAACACAGCCCAAAGTCTTAAAAATAAATTCTGGATGTGAATAATTCACTATGCCTGCTCTTGGTGTTGAGCAGTCAGAAACCATTTGGGGGAAAATTCAGACACTGAAATATGTAATCATCCTTCAACTTGTGGAGCTTTTTTCACTTCCAGGGTATTTCTAGTTGTACTTGTTAAGACTCATCTTTTAAGTCTTGTTTATTTAAAAACTAGTTAAAAACCACAGCGACATATTGTGTAATCTATAATTAATATCCTATTAATCCATTGTAATAGAATCAATAATAAATGAAGCAGCAGATGGAGAAAAGCTCAAATTGGGGTCCATGTGCTTTCAAACTGAAATTTACCCATTAGCAGGAAGTCAATCAAATTGTAATTTCCAAGCACCACGTTCCAGTGGGCACTTGCTTGAATGGACTGGCTGCTGGAATGCTCAGGGCAGAGGGAAGGGCTAAAGGACCTTGATTTCATTTAATTTTTTTTTTTCCTGGAGAAGCCCAAGGGTGGATCTTAGTGCAGCCTTCCCTGCCTAAGGAGTGGCTGTGGAAAGCCTGGGGCCAGGCTGTGCCAGGGCTCACAGTTTGGCCACGAGCAGCTGTGGAAGCTGCAGTGAAGGATTTCTGTCTGTACAAATGAGAACACTGTTCACTGCTTGAGAGTGTCATTGGAGGAAATGAGTTGCCCAACTCTATGTTTGGAAAACTTGAAGATTTGGAGAGACAAGGCCCTGAGCAACCTGGTCTAACTTGGCAGTTACCCTGCTTTGAGCAGGGGGTTGGGCTGGACACCCTCAGAGGTCCCTTCCAAACTCAATTTCTCTCTAGTTGTGTCTGAAAGATGGCAAAACTCCCATTTTTGCTTGCCTTTAAAAAAACCAGGTATTTCAAAAGTAGGCCTGGGAGTGTGCACTGCAGGTGGTGAAGTGTCAGTGTGCCCATCTTCTACAAAAAGAATAAATAAATTAATTGGCTGTGAGAATCATTTTGACTGGAGCAAGGGGAAAGTTTGGAAAGTAGACCACAAGTAGGTAGGTAAGAATTAGAAAATGGATTAGTTTCAAACCTCCCTTCCACAGAAAGCAGACCATAGCTAGAAGTATGGTGGTTTCCATGTTGGTTTTGTTTTTTTTAGTTCACTGATCAAAATAGCAGAAGGAAGTACAAATAGTATCATTATCATCTCAGGCTGCTGTACAGTCAGAGAAAACTGAAGTGGAAAAGCTGTGTTTGGTGGTGCAGATGTTGATAATGACCTCTGCTTCTCTTTGGGAAGAATTGTGCTGCCCGTGTTCACCTTGAAAGCATTTGAAGTCCAAAATCGACACAAGCAATCTCCCAGATGCTGACTGTGTTCTTTTTTAACTCTTGGCTTTTTAATGTGAAGAGTTGAAGCTGTCCTTGGCTCTCAGTAAATCAACAAGAGTTCAAACCCAGGCATCTTGTTACTCTTTTAGATCTATTTAAATCTCAGGGGATCTTGAAGTTAACAGGGGTTCAGTATCACAGTCAGCGTGGAGGAATTGAGCTGTGCAGTTGTAACTGCTGTGACTTCAGGGGTTATCACTGCTGAACCCTTATAATCTGTTTGAATGGAAAATCTGGAGGTGCTGATGAAAGAACCTGCTGATCAAAGTGGCATGGCAGCTTCTGTCAGATTTTGGTCCTGGTCCTCAGAAGGCAATTAAACTGGAATAATTCAAAAGATACTGAGGCACTGGGTGTCACAGCAGGGTTTATGCACGGGGAAGAAATTGAATTCTTCTGCTGTGTTTTGGTTTCCCAGATAAAGACAGGACAAAATTCCTCCTTCCCAGTCAGATGCAGTTTTTACACAGACAGAACTGCAAGTGTATCATCAGCTTTTCCCTGCAGTGTGGACAGAACTGCTGAGGGGAAGTGAGAAAATGTTGGAAATACAGATGTGACAAACCCAGACTAAGCACATTTTTACCCTGAGACACTTCTCTGGCACCCTGCAAAGTTCCTAAATTCTGTAGAGGTCCTGCCTGGGACATGCTTGACTTGGGAACTGCAGCTATAGAAGAGTTGTCCATGGAATAGTTTGAAATTATTGTCTATTTTCCAGTAGTCAACCCACAATGAGCTTTCTTTTAATTTAAAGAAGAATAATTGAGGTAATGAGTTGCATTTTAGTTGTGACACCTCCTCTGTGGTTCCCTGGGTCATGCAGTGGCTGTATTGTGATGCTCACCTGGACTGGGCTTGTCACCAATAAATAAGTGTCCAAAACAGCTTACAAAACTGCTGTACTTTGGCATTTTTCTGTAAGTGGGTTGTCAGATGAGTTTCTCCTCCAGCAGCCATCCTGTGGAAGTGTATTGTGAAACTGCTGTAAACTTTTGAACAGTGAGTAAAACCCAATTCAGCTTGTTGAGGACTGAATGTTTGATGAGGTCTCTCCCTGTGGGTGTTTCTGTGGTTTTTGTTTAGTTCATTGTATAACTGAAGAATATGCAAAACCCAACTTGATTCTGATCAAATTAGAACATGTTCTGTACTTTGATTTTGGATGTAAATAGAATACATTTGCATAACTGCAATTTATTCAGGAATTCTGTTGGTTAGTATAGACTCTTTATTCTGCTTTTTGGTCAGATTCCAGCTATAAAAATACCCTTCCATTAAAAAACCTGTTTGCAAATACGAATCAACTGGCAGATGTGGTCTTTTGATAATATTCAGGTGTTTATTACTGTAACCAATTTGTAAGTACATTGTATCTTCCTTACTTACACTGGCCTTCAGGCTGGCCATGGGAAATGTCAACTGCACTGGGGGGCCTCTGGGGTTTTGTGTCTCAGTTCCAAGTTTGGCTGGCAGGTGAGGAACCTCAGGAGTCCCCCTGGTCAGCCACAGCTCCTGTGCTGGGGGCTGATTTTTGGGGGTGGCTTTTCCCCAACCTCGAGGAACATTTGTGAGCTCCCTGTCTGTGCTGTTGCCTGAGATGCAGCAGGGTCAGGAGGGAGATGTTGTATTTAATACATGTGTGCCTCCATGGAATATCAAAGGAACTGCTGAGTCTTCCTCTCCTGCCTTTCCATGTTCCTGGGACTTGTCTGGAGTTGTGGATCCGCCTCTTCCCCATCCTCCCCCTGCAGTGGCACAGGAGGACTCAGCTCCTCAGTGCTGTGCACTGGGCTGGCTTTTGACCAGGCAATAAGGACTCTAACCAGGGAATTAACACCTAAAGCCATGTCCAATTGTTCCCATATTTTTCTTGAGTTGAAATAAATTCAGTCTTAAAAACATTTAAGGTAAATTTGCAGGTATTGAATAGCCTCATGAAATGCATAGGGAAGGCGACTAAAATTTAAATTTATGTCTGTGTCAAACAGATGTTGTTGTTGACTTTCTCACAGGGATTTTTACTTAATCTTTGGCTGTCTTTGCATACACTTGAGTGTTGTTTTTATTGCTGCTTAAAAGAAATGCTTGGAAAATATTTTTATTAGCAAAACAACGAGACCCCTTTCCATTGTCACTAAAACGATACAAGCACAAAATACTTTCAACTGGAAAAAGCGAAGAAATGAGTTGTTACTGAATATATTAAAAAAACCCAACCCAGAAATTGGTCCATTTAACTTCCTTGCTGAAATGCCTGTGCAGTTTTTTGGCATAGATTCTGTTCCTAATTTAGTACATTGAGCATGTTTCAGAAATAGGTCGTCTGTTAAATGCGGACACAGTCCGTACTCAGAAGTAAGACAGAGAGAAAAGGAAGGTCACTGTCAATTCTTTCTTTTTCCTGATCCTTGAAGTGTGCATTGTAGGGAAAAAGAAGCACTGTGGTGCATGTGGCAAGGGACATAGTGAAAATCAAATGCTGCCTTTGTTCTATAAACATCCTTAGATTCTTTTTAAGATGTGAAAGCCAAAACACAGGAGAGTTCATTTCTGAGGCTACTCCGCAGCTGAGTGCTCCTGCCAATTCTTACATCACTTTTATGTATAATATATTTTTCCAGAGAAATGATCACTTTTATTTACAGTCTGTATTTTGCATTCATAGCTCATTTCTTACCCCTCGTTCCAGCATGTGTTTCCTTTCTGTGTAAAATTAGATCTGCCTAGAAACACTTAAAAGCCAAGCAAACCCCAAGCCCAACATTTTGTGAGGTTTGTTTCTGGGTATGGTGTCGGTGGAAAGTCCTTTTCATCATGTGGGAGGTGTGTAAATGTCACCGTGGGTTTAGTGCTCAGTGTTGTCTGACAACTTAAGGAGAGGAGGTAGTAAAGTTATTTGAACTGTATTTTTGTAGATGCATTTGTTGAGGCAAAATTAAGTTTCTTGTTTGCTAAGATTGAGCAAATTTATTTACTGAGAAGTTAGAAACGAGCGTGTCCTGTTGAATTGGGTTCAGTTCTAAATGCTGTGCCCAGGGATGTAGAAAAATGATTATCCTAAGGGACATTCATTGTATTTTATTTTTCAAGTTTTTAAACAGTTGCACACTGCTAAGGTTTTGTTCGTCATTGAATTTAGGTATGTAATTTTTGGTAATGCATGAAGATAGGTAGTTTACTGAAATTGGCTCTTAAATTCAGCTCTGAAGAAGTTATATGAATGTAGTACTAAAGCAGCAGTATAGTCTGTAAATGAGCAAAATTAGAATTGATATATGTTAAACTTAATGTGTGTTTTAAGAGAAAAGAGCCCACATCTCTTAGACCAGTCTATGAAACAGGTTAGACCCCAGATTGGTCAACGTTCATGCTTCTGATGAATTCTGCTATCATGGACCAACTTGTTATTTTTCTGAAGCCATTCCTGGGTATCATAAAGTAATGAGGTTTTGTTTTTAAAGTAGCTCTGCTTTGGGTCTACTGCAAGATCAGGATCAAGACATTTAGAGACAATGCACAAACTGTCCTTGTTAGAAAGAATTGTATTTGCTTGTATTCCTTTACAAATGTCAGTTGCTTACCTGGGGATCTTTTTCTGGTCACGTTGATTTCCCTGTATGATCTGTAAAATGAAGATGGTCGTGGGTAATTACAGAAATACTGCAGCTTATAAATTCTAAATGAGCTTTGGTGATAATGTGCAAGTTGTTCAGAAAGTCTTACATTCTGTAAACAAGTGGCTCATATGGTTGTTGTTTTGTTTTGTTTTTTTTTTTATTTTTCAGCTGTACTTTCAGGTTCCCCAGCACAAACATCAAGATAACATTCACAGCTCTGTCCAATGAAAAGAGAGAAAAACAGGAGGCCCCGGAGTCCCCAGTGAAGCCTGTGCAACCCCAGATCTCTCCCTTAACAATAAACATTCCAGACAACATGGCTCACCTGATCAGCCCTCTCCCTTCTCCCACAGGAACTATCAGGTATTTAAACCCTGCAGCTGGGGTCAGGGCTGCACACAGTCAGGCTCAGCAAAACTTTCTCATTCGGTATTTTGCTTTTGAGGTCAAAATTTCGCTGGAGCTCAGCCTTACCTGCCTCAAGAAAACCCCTTTCTGCTGCCATAGTTGCATGAACAGTCTGGGATACTCAGTTTAGCATGTGCAGTGTGTAACAGCCTGCTCAGGAACCTGGCATTTTTCTTGCATTCCAACAATTTAAATTGCTTTTTGCTCTTGCATGCTTATTTCAACTTATTTCAAATGAGACTATTTTAAATTACACCATTTTAAAATGTCCTGATTTGCCACTGTCCTCCTGAAGTTCATCATCAGGAAGAATGGTGGTTTGGGTAATTAATGGTGTGGAACATGGGCTGATCTCTTACTCAGAAGGTTTGGTGGTGGTAACTGCTGGAAGGGAGCTGCCCTTTCACTTGAAGCACAGGCTGAGTGCAGAGCTGTGTCAGGATGGCTGATCCAGGATTTCCCTGGCCCTGCTGCTGCTTTGGGAATTGCAGCCCTTGTCCCACCTGGTACTCAGGACCAAACTCCATTAAACACAAGCAACCCATCCTCACCAATGGGTAAAATTACTTCAGATGGAATTTTTCAAAGTCTTGGGAAGATCAGGAGCAAAACTTCCATGTCAAGGTACTGAAAGGTGTTTCAGCCATGTATGTGGGTTTGAAAGGTTTTTTTGTCCCCTTTCCCTTCCTGCATCTTCACTTGAGCAAAGAACTGTCCCTGCTTGCTTTTTACAAAGGTACATCTTGTTAATGAGATTTGAGTGGAAGGATAATTGACTTCTTGCGTGCTTGCCAAGCTGCTGGTCTCTATCTGGGAGTGTTTAATGACACCTGCCTAAATGATGGAAGCAGAGAGAAAAGATAGCTAGGCTTGTCTGTGTAACAGGTTTGCTTTCTTATAAGAATTCAGGGAAAACACATCTTGCCAATGACAGAGCAGCTCACAAATATTTCAGATAATATCCCATCTATCACCACTGTCTTTGCCTGGCTTTGAATTTTGTAATTCTCTTCAGGGCTTTCATGCACCTGTTGAGTAGTTTATTACAGAAAAAAAAAAAAAGATGACAGTTTTGAGTCTATTTTGAGAGCAAAGCCTGACAGTTTCTCTGCAAATCATCCTGTTTTGTAGAAGACTTGTAAACTTGCTTTGATTATACCATATGTGTCTCTTTGTCAATATATGCTGAAGTGAGCAGAGCAGAGGGATGTTGTCAGCTGATACGTGAAAACACAGAGCAGGAGTGACCTATATCTAAAAAAATAAATTAGCTACACATTTTGGCTCTAACCAAGGATTCTTCTGTACAGCACTTAAAAAATGCCATCTCTCTCTTAGAGGAAGTATATCACTAGTAACAAATCATGGGTGGATTGCTTGGGAAGTGAAGCTTTGATACTTTCAGTGTAAGTGTATATTGCTCAATTTATGGTGTTTGCCTCCTTCTGTACATAAAAAAGGAGGCAGCAAAACACTTGAGGGGCCAGGCAGGCAAACAAACCTTGACAGATGAAAATTGTTAAAGCTTTAGTGTACAGAGCTAAATAACATTGTCTAGATTTATTTGGTGGTGGTGTTTTGAATCATAGATTCAAAGATTAAAGATTATCTTTGGAGATAAGGCTGGTTCTGGGGGCACAGCAGGTGCAGCTATTGAGATTTCTAGTTTTTTGGAATTTCTGAGGACTGCCTTGAAATCACCTGCAGTATGAACTGCAGAGAGTGTGTGTCCTTGCAAGAGAGCTGCCAGAATTATTTTGGGGAAGGGGATGGACCTCACCTGCTGACTTTCTCTTTCCTCTTGGCTAAAAGGAAATCATAGAAGAGAATTGGCATCGTGCAGCTGCAGTTCCTGTGGACTCTGCAAGGCAGGGGACTGCTGGCAGAAAGATGTTCCAGTGGAATTATATACAGTTTTACCTGGTTTTCTGTGGTGAATGGCAAAATGGGAAGTGTTAGGAGATACTCTTTCAGTGTTTGGCACCATCTCTTGCTTTCTAACAGTGTATCTGCTCTGTTGGCCCAATACTGCATTAAATCAGCTGAGTCAGTGCTGGTGCATCCCATTTGTAGATAAGTTTATGATTTTTGTACACATACCTATGTGTAAGTATGTTCACACACCTGTAGACACTTAAAATAATACTGGTTTCAATTTAAATGAGAATCAAACCTTTTTTTACCTCACTGCTTGCTATATTTTCTCAAATGTGCAGAAAAAGAGACATGATTTTTTGGGGGCAGACTGAACACAAGCATATGGCAGAAATTCCATGCAAGGTGTGTGCCTTGTTTCCAAGGAGTGTCTGAAAACTTGTCATTGCTGATGCAGTTAAGGTGGACTTAAGGTGGCAAATCTTACACAAAACCATTACAGCCTGATCAATCCTTGTTGTCTTGAGGAGGAAAGCCTGAGCAAGGTTTTTCCCTGCAGTGTTCTGATTCCCTGGCTGGGTTAGCAAGGCGTGGAAGGTGGTTTGGCATGGAATCCCTTTAGCTGCAGCCTCCCAGCTCTGCTAGTGGCTTTGCTGCAGGAAGAGCTTTTTGATGAGACATAATGTGGTGATATACTGTATAACAAAATAGTAGGATCTTCTTTTTATGCTCTACAGTGCTGCAAATTCCTGCCCATCGAGCCCCCGCGGCGCCGGCTCTTCAGGGTACAAAATGAGTCGTGGAATAGCATCTGACCTCCATTTGATGGCTGACAACTCCCAGTCAGAAAACGACAAGGAAGCTTCAGGGGGAGACAGCCCAAAGGTAAACACAGCTTGAAACCAGTCCCAGGAATTCCAGCTGAACTCAGTGGAGGACTTGGGATGTTTGGTTTGCTGAGGTGCATGCACCGAGTGGTAATGTCACATGCCAGGCTTTAAAAACAATGGGGTGGGGGTTTGTGATCAGATGTGAGATTGATTGATTGATTGATTTACCCCTGTGCCCTTTGGGGGAGGGTCTGTATGCAGTCTCAGTTATAGATCTGTTTGGATGCTATTGAAAATTCTTTGCTGTTATGCATATCTGCAAAATTGACACTGTCCTAAAATTGCTAATCAGAGAAACAAAGCTGTCTTAATTTCTTTTCTGCCTCAAGATTTTGGTCATCCAAAAGTGCCCTAAGTCAAGTTAATGATGTTTTATGACTTTTGATCTAGTAAGCAGTGTGTATCTCTTCAAAGTTTGTTGATGCAGACTTTTCTTGTTTTTGTCCAGGATGACTCTAAGCCACCCTACTCCTATGCACAGTTAATAGTCCAAGCAATTACAATGGCCCCGGATAAGCAGCTTACACTAAATGGAATTTATACGCACATAACTAAAAATTATCCCTACTACAGGACAGCAGACAAGGGCTGGCAGGTAATTTTGATTTCTGGATTTTTATTTTTACTTGTTTTTGACATGTGAGCAATACTGGCAGCTGTAAATGGTCATGAGCAGGCAGTTGGTAAGCCTCATAACCCTCCAGAAATAGAATTTGTCAAATGAGTGTGTTGTCTTTCTTCTGAAGTTTTCCAACAAAGTGGGCAATTTACATTAGTCTGTATTTGAAATACTGCTTTTTTGATGGAATGGTGTTCTCTAAAGCTCTAGTAGGGATGCAGACAGACTTTGGGGAAAGCAAAGTGCATTTGGCACTGGGTTTGACTCCTGTATGCTATCTAGGAATGGTGACACGTTCTGTAACTTCCAGCTGTGTAAACATCCGGGTTGCTATCTTGAGATAAAATTGAGATATTAAATGCTCCACATTCAGTTCTGTTTGAAAACAGGGATCTTGCCCATGCAGCAGGTGAAGGAACAAGTGTGTTATCTGTCATTATCTCACCCTGCTTCATGCACTGTTGGATTTGTGAACCTGCCCCTTCCTGTACCCAGTTGGACCAAACCTTTCAACTCCTCAGAATTAATTTCTGCTTTCTTTTCATTTTCACAAGGCCATCCTCAGCTTTTGCCAGGATGACTAACAGAGTACAAATCAGTCTGGCAGAGCCTTCCCAGCCCCACGTGAGGGCTCTGTGCCTCTGGGGCTGTTTTGGGTGTCTCAGAGGCCAAGGAGCACAGTTTGCAGGGAACACCTGGAGCACACTGGGCTGTCTGCTCACTCTGCAGTTATTGGCAGGGAGGTAAAATTTAGGGAGACTGGGTGAGGGGGAAAGTGAGGAAGTGTTAATGTTGGCTGCACAAGGGGAAGACTGAAGAATACAAGCCTTCCCTGTAGAGGAAGAGATTTTTAAATATTAATCACATAGTTATTTGTCAGATGGCCTAAATGAAAGCTGGGTGACTCTCCCAAGGTTAGTGGGGAGCCTAGCTGTTCCTGGCTGTTTGCTAAGGGTTTGGTTAGTCAAGGACTTGGCTGGTGGGGCTGGGAAGTCTCTTTTGTTTCCCTTTCCCACACAACAGTGCAGTATCCTGGCTGCAGCCGTGTTGTTTTAGCAACGAGACTCTGTTTATAAAATGTTGATGTGTGTTTTGCTTCCTATTTTGCAGTACCTTGAGTATCTGTGTAGATGATGTTGCTTTGTGAGCATCATGAACCCAACACACACACACACAGAGTTATGGTGAGGTGAGGAGCTCTGCCATAGAACAGGGTGTGGATTTGGGGCTGTGCTGCTTCCTAAAGCCAAGGTGATAGGCACAGCAGACAGTGTGTTCTGGAGTCATTCAGCAGCAGCTATTCATAGAAACAATTGGAAAAGCTGAAAATCAGATGCTGTTCAGTCACTGCTCTGCCAGCTTCTACACATTAGGAGTTGGATTGCAGCTCGGGTGGCTTGGGATAGATGTTTCAAATCAGATTTGAGGCTATATATGCACATATTGTTCAAAACATCGAGTGCAAACACATGTACAGTGTCCCAGTCCCATACCTTAAGAAACAGATATTTATATCTTTTAGCATACAAGGTCTCTTTTTGATGAGCTTTTGAAGACTCTTCTCTGAACTTATTTTAGCAGGTACTTTTGGATCTACTCCTTTTTTCTAGCATATGGAGAAATAAATACAATTTATAAATATGTTCTTGGCATCTTTCTAGTTATGTTTCCATTTTTGGCAGGGAAAAAAACATCTGTGGTTTCATCAGTTTGTATTCGAGAAATCATATGTGGTTATCACTGCTTTAAGTTTTCCAAACTTACCATCAGGGTCATGAACTCAGATATTTGAGCAAGTTTTACATTTGCTTTGCAAATTTTTGAGAGCTTTTGTTAACATGAAGCTTTTTCCCATTTACCTTTGTTCCCCCCCAGGTGTTTCAGGGTGAATCCTTAGCATCAGTCTCTTTTTGTTCAGTGATAATATTGAGAGAGATTTTGGGGTTTATCTATATTAAAAAATGAAAAAATAAAATTAAATTAAAATCTGTGTTCAAAGCCAAGCACAGATAGAGCCACTTGAGGGTGTCAGCAGTTGTGTGCATTGCTCTGCTGGAGGAGTGGGGGGATATTGCAGCAAATTGAGGATGTGGGGGTGTGACAAAGATCTGGGAGAGCTGGTTCAGGACCTGCTGCCACTTGGTGTTTTAATTGACACTTTAAATTGTTGGCTCTGTTATTGAGACAAACTGGACTGTGGGTGAATTCACAACAATCCAGCTGCCTTTGGAACTTGTGTAATTTTAGCCTTTTCTTTCTGAACTGTGGAACAGTAACAGAATTCCCACCTAGGGACAGAATCAGTATGTGCTCTGTTCTGCTGGCCCTCCTGGAAGGAGCTGGGACACCTGGGGAAGGGTGGTGTGCAAGCACTGATCATTTTTATTTTTCTTTTTAACACTGCAGTCTGCACAAGTATCTGTAGTGTTCTAAACATTGGTTTCAATCACCGTGTTCCTCATGAGAGAATGAAATAAATGGCATTCCTGTTATTTCCAATTAGCATACTGGGTTTTTAAGTGTTGGGAAAGATTTGACAAATGCAAGGGTCCTTTCAGGTTTATGGCACTGCTTGGCAGTGCTCTGAGTTTGGTTAAATGAAGGAATTAAAGAGCTGAACCCCGAGTCTCCTATAGTACAAACTGCTGCAGTAGGCCACATTCTGACTTGGAAAAGTTATATGAATTCTACATATTTTTTTATGTTCCATAGAATTCAATACGTCACAATCTCTCTCTGAATCGTTATTTCATCAAAGTACCACGTTCCCAGGAAGAACCAGGCAAAGGCTCATTCTGGAGGATAGACCCTGCCTCTGAAAGCAAATTAATAGAGCAGGCTTTTAGGAAAAGGCGGCCTAGGGGAGTACCTTGCTTTAGAACCCCTCTGGGACCACTCTCTTCTAGGTAAGGAAAACCAGATGAACAAAAAGACTATGGCTGTTGTTTAATCTTCAGGCTGCTACAGACTTGATAGCTTTGGATACAGTCACAAGTTTAGTAATTTAATTTCACCCAGACTCAGTGTTTGAATTCTGTGTGTTTCATTAGGAGGCTGCCCCATACACCAGGCTTGTGTTTATTGCTTGTGTTTAGTGTTAAAGAACTCGGTTTGCATAACTAACTATCAGATTGTTAATGTATGCAAGCCTTGCTGTACCTTTGATGGGTTTTTGCAGAATTATAATTTTAATTTCTAACTGCCAACTACTGAATTTTAAAACTGTTTACAAAGAAAATTCTCAGATACCGGCTACCATTTTACTGACCTTAGAGATGGCAATTGTGTATTCAGTTTGCTAATGTTTGAGGAGAATTTGTGATGGGGAAATACCTGGGTTTAAATTATTCCCTCTCTAAAGTTATGGCCTTTCTGCTGGTGCAGATCTTTTTCTACTTGCCCTGTAGCCTCAGATTTGCTCCTTGTTCTTCTCCACCAGAAGAAATGTTCATGTTTCACAGATTTAGAGTCTCCCTAAGAAGGCATCCAGCCACTTCTTCTCTGTTAACTGTACCTGCAGTTTGCTTTTAAATTCTGTCCCTGTTGAACAGAAGCCTTTGAAAAGAGCCTGAGCTCTGGGTTGTAGCCGTGCCCTCCCCTGCTGCGGGCAGTGGCTTACGGTCTCATTAGAGGAAGGTCATGGGCTTTCACAGTTCAGAAGTTAAAACACATCAGCTGCTGCTTTCATTTCTAACTGCAGAAGTGCCCCAGCTTCTCCTAATCACTCTGGAGTGCTGTCTGCACACTCCAGCGGCGTGCAGACCCCCGAGAGCCTGTCCAGGGAAGGCTCTCCTGTCCCGATGGAGCCCGAGCCCAGCGCCATCCAGCCCAAACTCGCCGTCATCCAGGAAGCGCGATTTGCACAGAGCGCCCCAGGTGAGGAGCCCCAGGCTGGGCACGGGGCTGACACCAGAGTGTTGCCAGGACTTAATGTCTGCACCAGACAGGAGGAGACATTGCAGCTCTTCACGTTCAGAGCAGATCTGTGAGAAACTCACAAACAGCCAGGGAGGGTCTGTTTGAGCACGTGGGGCTGTTGGCAGCCAGACCCGTGGGTCACGCTGTTACTGAGGAGAGGCTGTGCCTCTGTCCTGTGTAGGACTCTGCTGTCTGGTAACAGTTCTCTTCAGAAAAACCCAAAAGGTAAGGTTGTGTGTGTTACAGGGATAAGGAAATGCCTTTCACACCTCTGTGGTCATGCCATCCTTCCAGAGTGGGGGGGGATAAAAGAATCGAAAGGATAAAAAGAGTTGAGGAATTTCCTGTTTGAAACAAAAAGAGCATAAGGCATGATGGGCTAAGGATGTGTTTGTTTAATTACCTTCTTTGGTACACATTTGCCATCCAGTGCCTTGGTGGTGCTGTGGCACTGCAGAGGGCAGACATGGTCCTGAGCATCCCTCAGGATTCAGTGCAGCACTCAGAGAGCATTCCCAGTGCAGGCCTGCTGCACACAACACCTGCAGCACACACGTGTTCCCAACTGTGCAAAGGGCTTTACTGAAATCAGTGCTAACCACAGCTTTGTCTGGGGAAAGAGCTGGGTGCCCAAATGGTGTGTGGGCCTTGCTGAGCCAGTACAGCCCTTGCCTTGAGCCTGGAGCAGGGAACAACCTCTTGTCCTAACCTTCATTGTCCACTATTACCTTTTGGCTCATTCAGGCATTAGTGAAGGAGCTTGTTAATTCTCTGAGGTTTTAATGTGTAGCTTAAAAGAATGACTGGCTTAAAAGAAATCATGAAAACTGGCAGTCTAATTTTGACCTCTTTCTTGGTAGGATCACCTCTCTCTAGCCAGCCAGTTTTAATTACTGTACAACGGCAGCTACCACAAGCTATCAAACCCGTCACCTACACTGTTGCAACTCCTGTGACAACATCCACCTCCCAGCAGCCTGTAGTTCAGACAGTTCATGTTGTGCACCAGATCCCAGCTGTGTCAGTCACCAATGTGACTGGATTAGCACCAGCAAACACTTACACTGTTGCGGGACAGGCGGTCGTCACTCAAGCTGCTATGGTCACCCAGCCCAAGGTAGAACCTCAAGAGAATGGAGACCACAAGGAAGTCAAAGGTGAGAACCTGTGGGGTTGTTTTGGCACCTCTTTGTCCAGAGGGATCAGTATTTGAAACTTAGAGTGGCAGAACCATAGGGCAGTTTGGTTTGGACTCAAAGCCCATCTCGTTCCCCCCCCTGCCATGGCCAGAGGTGCCTCCCACTGTCCTGGGTTGCTCCAAGCCTCCTTCAGGAAGGGGCAGGGATGGGGCATCAATACTTGCAGGGCAGTGCTTGAAGTGTTTGGCTACAACTGAAGATTTTGAATTGTAATTTCTCAGATGTGCTGGAGTGAGTAATGAAACCACACAGTTCCACTGAGAGCTGACTGAGTGAATCCAAGTGGTTCCAGAGGCCTTGGTTAATTTTGACCATATTTTCTCTCCTGTTTTCCAGTGAAAGTGGAGCCTCTCCCTGCCATTAGCCATGCTGCAATAGGAGCTGCTGGTCGCATCATCCAGACCTCGCAGCCCACGCCCTTACAGACAGTTACCATAGTGCAACAGGCGCCGCTGGGGCAGCACCAGCTGCCCATCAAAGCTGTCACGCAGAACGGCACGCACATCGTGCCCCTGAGCGCCGCCGTGGCGGGCCAGGGCACTGCAGGTACGGCCGGGACAGCCCCTCTCCCTCTGCCTTTGCCTCTGCCTTTGCCTCTGCCTCTCCCTCTGCCTCTCCCTCTGCCTCTCCCTCTGCCTTTCCCTCTGCCTTTCCCTCTGCCTTTCCCTCTGCCTTTCCCTCTGCCTTTCCCTCTGCCTTTCCCTCTGCCTTTCCCTTTGCCTTTCCCTTTGCCTTTCCCTTTGCCTTTCCCTTTGCCTTTCCCTTTGCCTTTCCCTTTGCCTTTCCCTTTCCTTCTCCCTTTCCTTCTCCCTTTCCTTCTCCCTTTCCTTCTCCCTTTCCTTCTCCCTTTCCTTTTCCCTTTCCTTTTCCCTTTCCTTCTCCCTTTCCTTCTCCCTCTCCCTCACTGGTGACAACCCATCCCCTCTCCTCATTAAACTGGAATAGGAACAAATTTTGAAAGAAGTTCCTGTAGATCAGAGCTGTTGAAATGATGCCTGTTCCCAGGTGGTTTGTTGGAAGCCACCAACAGGAAAACCAGAGCTTGCTTGTGGGTTGGCTCTTTGAACTGTTATTTTTTATTGTGATTTTACTGAGCCTGTACTGAAAAGACCAAAGTTGTGGAAGGTTTTGAGGTGGTTCATGTCTGGATCCCTGATTCCCCTCTGGGCCTTGGCAGGCTGAGTGGGCAGCAGTGCTTTGTCATCACTGCACACATTCCTGCTCCCAGCACGGGCAGGTTTGCTCTGCTGGCAGTTCCTCAGCCTGTTCTAACAGCTCTGCTTTAGGGAGGATCTGATGCTGCAGGAGAGGGGTTTTGTCATCTGTTTACAGAAATACTTCTAGGGCTGTCTTATATCAATTTATTACCTGCATTTCTGCTTGGAACTCTTTCTAATGGAGTGAATTATCTGCTTCATTTCCTTTTTACTCCTTTGCCATCACTGACATTTATAGGTCAGTGTTCTGGCTGCTGCCACTTCACTTCCAGTTTAAGAGCAGCAAAAGCAGCACAGTCAGACTTGAGGTGCACTTTCTATGTCAGAAGGGATGTGTGGCTAGAGCTGAGAGCCATGTGAAATATACTGAAAAGCTATTTTTAAAAGTAAGGAATAATTCTTTTTCTCTTGTTCCTGGATTCTGAAAACTCAGCTGATTCCAACTCCTAAACCAGCAAGAAGCCAGGTGATTCTCAGGCAAAGCATCTGAAGGGGGACTGGGAGACAGAGATTTGTGTTTGTGTGTCTGTGTAAAGCACACAGCTGTGTTCACACACACATCTGTTGTTTGTCTTTGCTGAGAGGAGGTTTGTGCCATCTGAGAAGGAAGAAGTGCAGAGCAAATCCTGTTCCATTTTCCATGTGTAGTAGAGCAGGAGCTTTCAGCTCCTGCTCTCAGCAGAACAGCTTGGCAGCATTGCTTGGTCCCTGTGAGTCAGCTGAGAGCTCTGGGCTCCATAAGAAACTCCCATTTCTTATTGTACAATAAAATTTCATAACTCAATATTCTGTATCTCAGCTCTCAGTGTAGATTTCAAACATCATCATTCTTCTGTGTGTTTCCTACTCCTACATAGCAGCCAGAGGGTCCACAGACCCTGGAGTGAAAGATCACAGAACTACAGAAGGGTTTGGGTCTGGGGAAGGTCAGCTCATCCCACCCACTGGGATCCATCTCATCCCTTCCACTGGAAGAGTGCAACAGAACAGTGCAGTGATTGTCTTAATGTGTTTTGAAGGTGGGGAGTGAACTTCTTGTTTTTATTTAAGCAACACAGAATTTGCAGAAAGGCCTTTTATTCAGAGGTTCCATCTCCATGGGTCCTATTCAGAGATGGTACAAGAAATATCTTTTCTAATGACAGCTGAATGGCTGCTGAGATTCCAGAATAAATTCATTTACAGCTTGGTTCATGCAGAGGTGATACTCTCTAGGGCAGCTTGCTAATAACAAACTGCAAGTTTAGCAAGTAATAATTTGTCCTGGACTTGATGTTTCATCTCCACTAGCAGGGAATGCCATGGTAATGTCAGTGAAGTGGTGCTGAGGGAAGGGAGCAGGAAAAAAGCAGGTGCTTTGATAAGGTTTAGATAAAGTTTCATGAAATGCAATGGACAAGGAAGTGTGTCATTAGCACTTTGCATTCTTTGCAAAGACATTTGAATAGTGAATTTAGTCAGGGCTGCTCATGGGCACAGGGAGGAGCCTCAGGGGTCTCCAGGTTTGTACTCACCCACGAGTGGTGACTTGTGCTGCCTCATCTGTGGAAGAAGATTAAAATCTTGTATGGGATGCTTGAGCTGTACCTCTCCTGCTGTGATTCACTTGTGCCCTTTGTCACCTGGGTCATTGCTGACCACTGGCACTTGTTCCAGCCCTGCCTTCTCCTCAGCTTTGGCAAAGACCCCATTACCCACTGCAGGGGAATTGCTGCTCCTGTGAGTCCCAGAACTTCCCTGCAGTAACCAACAGCCCCAGCTGGGTCTGCTGTGGTCCTGCTCTCCTTCCAGGCCACGTCACACATCTGCAGGGATCAGAGACCTGGCCACAGCTACCAAAGGGCATCGTGAATCTGCTTCTCTTCTGTCACGAGTTATGCTGTGGATTTGCTAAATTATCCAATCCTTCCCTGTCTGCTGCTTCCCTGTTCTCCCATCTGGGTCCAGATCTGTGTGAACGTTGAGTGATTTGAGAAGATGTCCTTAATCTGCACAACAGCTTTGTGCAGCTTAAACAATCACGCCAGGGTCTCCCCTGGGCCTCCAATACCCCGCGTGGTGCCAATAACGGAACCGAGCCCTGAGTGAGGAGCAGGTTTGCTCCCTGGCTCTGATCTGACAAGGAGCAGGGTGCTGAAGTTTGTGTTCTCTCTTTGCAGCTGCTGCAAGTCCTTTGCATATGTTAGCAACCCACGCGTCCGCCTCGGCGTCGCTCCCCACCAAGCGGCAGAACGGCGACCAGGCGGAACAGCAGGAACTCAAACGGATCAAAACTGAGGATGGGGAGAGCATAGTCATAGCTGTGAACGTGGACACCCCACCCGTGGCAGTGAGTGACAAAGGCAGCCAGAACTAGAAACTTTAGGGGAGTTTTCTTTCTTTTCTTTTTTTTTTTTTTTTTTTTTTTTTTTTAAAAAAAAAAAAAAACTACAAAAAACCAACAAAAACAAACTCCGTGGTGCCAAAAGGAGACACTTAAATCTAACACCTAAAATGTTGGAACATGTTCTCACGCAGTGGGGAAAGGGGCCCTGTGATCAGACTTCAACTTTCAGCACTGAAACAAAACCCAACACAGGTGGCCTTAAAACTTGGTAACTTAAAAGTGAAACTGCAGAACCATGTTGTTGTAGAGGCTGTGCCCCCGCCCCTCCTGCCCCACGGACTGTGTGTGCTGGGAGGGCTGCAGCTTTACCAGGACTGTCAGATTATTCCCAGGCCTGAGGAGCTCAGTGTAACGGCAGCATGCTAGTGCTCAGTGTGACTGGTTTCAGACGATTGTAAATTCCCAAAGGGAACAGAGGCAGGAGCCATTCCGACACCGTGGCAGCTAAAAGCCTTTCCGAACCACCCACCCATGCAGTTGTTGATAGATATGCAGTATTTTGTTGTTCACATGTGGAATTAGAAATTTTTGAGGTGTATTTTCATTTCTTTGCAAAACAATGGGGTCTTTGACATTTCAAATCACTCCATTTCTACTCCGGAAAACTTTGGAATCACACAACTCCTTTTCATGTGAAATTTTGTTTGGTAAAAAACTGAATGTAGGGTTTTTTTAACCAACGGAATGATTTACTTTTGTCTATCCTGTTCAAGTTCAGATAAAGCTACTTTATTACATCTGCAAATTTTCATATTTTAGCAGTTGCCTGATAAATTTAATCAAATTTTATTACCATGTGTAGTGATCAAACGCTTCTTTGGGCTTGCATGTAACTGATTAGAAACTCTGATGTAAATGAGCCGTTAACTGACGTAAAGAACTGCTATGGATTTGACCAGAGCTGCACTTACCTGTTTCTCTCTCTGCTACCTTTTGCTGTTTGTTACTTTGTGTTGACTTTGACTGTCCCTGGCATATTTTTCCAGTCTAAAGTAAAACAAGAGTCTCGCTTAATATTGTGTATGTTTAAGATAACAGACTGTTCTTCATTTAGAAAGATAAAATTCTTTATCACGAGTCCTTTTAAAAAGAGTAAAATTATCTTGTCAGAGGTATATTCGATATTTTTAAGCTTAAGCACCCTTCAGTAGAAATGAATCTGCCCCGTTTCTCTGTAACACTTGGATGTCAGACACTGACCTCGGGGTCTCCATGACCAGTAGCTGTTGTGGTTTTCTAACAGTGGCTACCAGATTATGGTAATAATTTTTTTTTTTTTTTTAAGTGTGTGTTCTGCAGTTGAACATTTTAAAATGTATCGGTAATTTCTCACTTTAATGTGGTAATAGATTCCACTTTACATTTCAAAATTCAATTGAAACAAGGCTGCTGTTCAGTCTTCAACTCACACAACGTCTTAGTTCCTCCTGCAGCCAGGTGAGTGGGAGCCAGGGTTGGCTCCATGGGAATCTGGTTTTTGTCCTGTTCTGTAATAAAGATGCATTATTTATATTTCCTTTCCTGCTATGAAAGGAAAAAACTGTATTTTCATGATGGACTGAACAGTTTGGAGTGGTTATTTTAGGCAGCTTTTGGAAACTATTTACCTAAAGACCAAATATGAGAAATCTGTACAAGTTTTGTGTTCATTCACACAATGGAACTGTTACAATGTCTCTGCAGATAATACATTAAAAAACTATGAAAAAAAAACTCTACACAAGCTGGATTTATAACAGGCATTTAAAAAAAAAAAAGGCTTAACCTGAAAAGAAGCATTTCTGTACAATTGCAACGTTTTCTTTAGAGGTTTTAAAAATAAAAAAAGTAAAGTTTTAACATACTTTTTTTAAGAAAAAAAAATCCAGTACTAGTAATTTAATTTGGTGTTGAATGAATTGACTAGAATGTGGTTTATTTTCAGAAGTGAGAATCTGTTCACAACTAGGGCTAGGTGAATAATAGTGTATAAGATTTTTTTAAATAAAATTAAATTTTATTCAGCAAATTAACTAAGTTGAAATTACTCAACCCAGTGTGTTTGGAATCTGGATGTGTATTTGGGGTTACTGCAGCTTCTGTGGCAGCCCCAGCAGGCCCTGGGCTGGGCTGGGCCCTGCCAGACTTTGCTCTGCTGGGACCCAGGAGGGCACAGGCCCTGCCTGGTGTCTGCCCTCCATGGAGCAGAGTTCTGATGGATTTAGGAGATGTCTCTGTCTGGAATCACTGTCATGAATGTGGGTCTGGGGTCTGATCCCCTCTCCCTGCACTGCTTACAGTCTCTGTTTCTCAGTTTCTCAGCAGCTGGGGCAATGCTTTCAAGGGCCAGGAGGACTTCCCTGGCAGCTGGGTGAGGTTTTCATGGCAGTGCTTGCAGGAGCTGGGGAGGAACCCAACCCCACAAGCCTTGGCTGGTGTGGAACTGCTGGGAAGGGCTGCATGGGCAGAACCTTTCCTTGATCAGAAATACTCTGGACACACACAGGCCTTGGGGAAGAAGAGGAGAATAGCTGCCCATGGAGGCCTGAGTGCTGTCATTGTTCCTCTGCCCCAGAGCAGCAGAGCTGTGTGACCCAGCCCCAGCCCAGTGGCTTTCTGTGGCTGCTGTGTCAAACACAGCCCTTCTGCTCTGGTCATGCCTCACCTCTCCAGCTGCACTGATTCATCTTGTATTTTCTCCTTTATTGTGACTGCCTAAAGGCTCTGAAAGCAATCCTCGTGTTCCACAGTTTCTGCTGGCAGATACCTGGAATTGCTGTAGAATTTAGTGCACTGAGTCATTAGCTTTGCTGTCAGGATTCTGAACTGTGACACAGGTACTGTGGGGAGAGAAGGCATTGAGTTACCTTTCAGTACAAAAGCAGCTGCTGCTGGTGGAATACCTTGTGTTCCAGGGGCAGCTGTGTTTCAGGCTGGCTGAGTGAGCTCTGCTCTCCTGGGGCTGGGCTGAACCTGGGGCCCTGTGGTGCCCCCAGGGCTCACAGTCCTCCAGCAGTGTCCCTTCCCCAGGCAGGGCCTGCTGAGCACTGTGCCACGGCTGGGGCACTCCCTGCAGAGGCAGTGGAGCTCTGGCAGGGCAGCCTGGAGGCAGCAGCAGTGTGTGCTGGGTTTGATCACAGCTCTGCCTCACCACAGCCACTGGCAGGCAGCACAGCAAAGCTGAGGGGGGTGAGGGGGTTAGTGCAGCACTGCTGGCACCTGCACAGGTGTGTTATTTTCATTCCTACTGCCACGTTGGAGCAGAGGTTTAGGGAAAATCTTCTCCAGAAATGTGTTTGTAGCCTCTTGTCAGCTCTAGGGTAACTGGGCAGGAGGGCAGGGGTGGTGCAGCAGCAGCTGAGGCCCAGCAGAGCTGGTGGAGCAGGGGCTGGATGAGTCAGGTCAGAGTTTCCTGGTGCTGGGATCCTGAGCAGCTCCCACTGCACAGTGAGGGGATTTCATCACCCTGGGGAGCCAACTCCAGCACTTCCCCATCCTTCTCTGGGAGCTGAGAGTTCCACAGCCTTCTGCTGGTCCAGCTCTTCCAAGCTGAGGAGCCTCAGCCCAGCAGTGGGGGGAAGATGAGGTAAGTGCTGAACAAGAACTGGTTTGCTTTGGACAACAAGGTGCATGTCCCAGGCAGTGGCTCACGTGCTCCTGTCTCCTCTTCATGCAGCAGGTTCAGCTCCTGTTCTTCACTATCCACTCCCAAGTTTATTCCCCCAGCCTGGAGCAATGGAAACCATGGCTGTGACCATCAGTGAATACAGCAAAGTTAGTCACTTTTATTTAAAAGAAATAACATATTACAAATAAGTGTGCAAAACAATTCCTGTGGTTAAATACGCATAAAAGCAACATGCAACCTTGACATCAACATGGTAAGTTAGTCCTTAGTAGGTTACATGACACTAAAAGAGACTTGTCAAAGTTAGAGAGTTTGCAACTGGAGTCACGGAGTGTCAGGGCTGAAGCATCTGTGGAATTAGCTTTCAGAAGAGCAAGACCTCCCTGCCCCAGTGTTTAGTGCCACAGGTGCTGAACTTGGGGCTATCTCAGGGTCTGGGTTAGGAGCTTGTGCCTTAGGTCAGCAGGAAATAGGGCAACAATTTTTGGGGCAGAGTGTACAAGTCAGTGGGTTCGGTCTAACCTACCTGTCCCTGCGCCAGCAGCAATAGTATGCGACAGCTCAAAGGAAAAGAAAAAAAGACAAGTTTGCAAGATTAAAGCCATTGCAGACATGGAACTTCCTGCCACCTTGTTCAGTTCTTGTGCTGGCCATGGCCATGGCCTCTCCAGCCTCCCAGCTGCAGCAGTTTGGCAGTAGTTTGGCAGCAGTTTCACAGCTGTCACACCAGTACCGACTGTTGGACTATGGAAGGAATCAGCTCTACAACTCCAGGAGCCCTGGGTGCTCACACAGGAGAGGGCAGTGGGGTCAGCCCTTGCCCAAAGGTGCCTCCAGCTGCTTCACAGAGTTTGGCACCTTGGACGAGTAATGCTGATCCCTCACCTGAAGCAGCACTGGCAGGGCCAAGACACCCCCAGCCCCGGGCAGCAGGTCAGAGGACAAGCAGGACTTGACCTACAGCTCTCCCTTGCTCCACACTTGTCACCTTTTCTGTCCCCTCAGCTGGGCCAGGGGAGCATGAAGCAGAACTCCTGGAGGAGAAAGCATGACCCAGAGTGTTCCCCCACTCCCAGCCATGCAGTGGAAGTAAAGCAATGCCTAAAGTCTTCTGCTTTCACATCCCTTTTCCTAAGGCCAGCCGAAGGTGTGGACAGCCCCTGCAGAGCTTTCCCTGTGGCAGGCACTCTTGTTGGAGCTACAGTCATGTCACAGTTTGGACTAAAGAGAAACCCAAGAGGCACAAGCTTGTTGAAAGCCACATCTTCAAAACTTGAGTTGGTGACAGTAACCCAAAGAGATTTTAATGATGAATACTTGCAGAAATGAGAACAAACATATGTAGTCCACTACTTCAGAGCTGCTTGTGATCATGTTGAGCCAGGCTTCTCCATGAGCCCTGCTGAACTTCTGGCTCAGTACTGGACCCTCAGCTCTGTCCCTCAAAGGTGTGGGGTGGCCGAGGCAGTGCTGTGAGCCGTGCACTCCCTGCCCTCAGTCAGAGCTTGTCGTCCGTCATTTCTAGGAACTGAGCGTACACATCCCTGGAGCATTCCCCTTTTTGGTTGAATAAGAACTTGTAGTAGCTGCCATCTGCACATATTGCTGCAACACAAACAAGCAGGGTCAGTGGGGCTGTGCCAGCTGTGCCTTTTCTCCAGCTCCAGCTGCCCTCAGCCTCACAGAGGTGTCTGGAGGTGCCAGCAGCCCCGTGTCTCCCTCCATGGCACTGGGAGCAGCCAGAGTTCCTGGATGACACAGACACAGCCCTGTCTCAGCAGAGCCTTCCCTCCCTCCAGCACAGTTCAAAGCCTGCTTCTCCAGCCAGAACTGGGCATGCCTCCAGCACTCACCTATGACAGCATTTGGCTCTGTTCCAAAGGCACAAATGCACGGAGAGCCTGAGGGAACCTGGAATTTGGAAAAACTCCATTTGGAACTGAAGTATTTGGGGAGAAAGGTGGCAGAGGCCAAACTGAAAGAGAAAACAAAAAAAAAGACATTAACAGGTTGGTAAGGTGTTGGCTAGGGTGGATTCAGAGCTGCTGGAGTGATTGAACAAGGTGCAGGGTTCACACGAGTTTTTGCTGGTGTTTTATTATCTTTAAGTATCAGATAACCTGAGTGATTCCCCTTCTCAGGGCAGGAGACACGACAGCTACCATGCTGGCTTTAAGTGACTGCAAAAACTGCCAGAAGGATTGATTTTTAGTAGAGGAAAGTGTCTACAACATCCTAAGGTCCACTAAAACCAACACTGACCCTCTACTGAAATGCTACAACCCCACAAAGGACAGCAGGAACTCGGTGAGTACCAGAGTCCTCAATCTGCAGCTTCACACCAACCCAGCAGGTGTGTAGAGATTTTGCTACAGAGTGACATGGCCAGTGTTTTAAATGCAATTCAAAGCTCAAGGACCCCCCAAGGCCTTCAGGAACAGCTCCATCCCTACCTTGACTGCTTATTTCTTTTTGGGTCTTCTGCAGCAAAAATGTGGACTGTGCCATGGTCACTGGAGACACAGATGAGGGAAGCATCCTGGTTGAAGTTAATACTGCAGAGAACACAGAGAGCTGCAGGATTTCTCCTGGCACAGACCCACAGCCCTGGCACAGACAGTTCTGCTGCTGCAGTTGTGCCAGCCAGGCAGGCAGGGTGGTAACAGCTGCTCAGGGGCTGCCCCGAGCCAGGGCTGCTTTGGGATGAGCAGGGAGCACTCAGGGCAGGCAGCACTCACAACAGGGCCTGCAGTGGCAGCAGCAGCAGCCCTGACATGGACACCACAGTGTGGGTCACTCTGACACTGCTGGGAGGAAATGCATGAGCTCTGCTCTGAGGAGTGGGCAGAAGGCACAGCTGCTACCCCCCAGGTATGGGGAATGGGCAGAGGGTTTCCCTGCTCCTGGGACAGCCCCACCCCTGCCCTGGCTGCTCCCCTGCACACAGGATGTGGGGATAAAGCTCCCCAGTCCCCCTGAGCAGTGTTCAAGTGCATCAGGGCACTCCTGGGTGTCCGTGGCAAGTTCAGCATCCCCCAGTTCCCACGTGGGCTGAGCAGAGTCACGGCCTGGCAACAGCCACAGCTCTGTCCCTGGTCCTGTAGCCTGTGCCAGGCTTCATGGAGCTGCCAGCTCCTGCCTTCCCCTCCCAGCAGCGAGCCCAGAGGGAGATGCAGAGGCCCAGGGCAGCCAGGGTACCACAGCCATGCTGTGCATGTGAGGGGCTCAGCACAGCCACACCCACAGATGGCACAGAAGCAGCTGGACATACCAGTATATATTGGCTGCTTGTGATCCTCGACGTAGCTCCTGGATTAAATGCCCTGATGAAGTATCAAATATTCTTATGAGGGTCCCCTGGGAAAGGAATTAAGCATTGTATTAGAGAAGGCAGAAGACTGTCTTTACATCTGTGAATGCATCCTAAAATTTTCTCTGACCAGCATGGCCCTGCACACACTGCTGGGGTTTTCTTTGTGAAACTCTCTTAATTTTGGGGATGAACACTGGTTTCCCCACACACCAGCACCACAATGTTCTAATGCCTTAGGGAACAACCTTGTCATTTATGACTCAGGAATTCTCTTTTAGTTCAGTTCCAAGGCACTGCTGCAGCCCTGCCCTGATTTGCAGACACTGGCTGCTGCAGAGTCTGCCCAGGATCTGTGGGTCACTCCTGCCATGCTCCCCTCAGTACTACTGCATTTTTCATTGCTACTGTGCAACTCTTTCCCACAAAGTACAATCAAGCTGTGGCTGGTCTTGTCTTAAAATTGGTTCAGTCGACATAACCTGGAAGAATCAGTTCCCACATGCTCATGATCTGTATTGATCCAAATCTGAGGCACTGTCCAGTCAGGTGATAGAACACTGCACTGGGAAATTGTGCTTCAGCTGGAGTAAACCCAGCCTGGCAGCAGAGCTGCAGAACCAGCCACTGTGCCTCAAATAAAGTGATCAAAAATCAGTGCTGCCTTCCCTTGAAAGACTGGGTGTGCACTGGGCTGTGCATCACCACCTGCAGCTCCTGTTACATACCTGGTTAACAGAGGCAGCTCTCCAGGAAGTAACAACCCAGCAGAGAAAGACTTGGTAAACTCAGTTTAGTTCTGATTTAAGAGACAGGCTTGAGATGTTTGCTGACTGTGCTCAGACTCCTAGCTCAGTTGGAAAATAAAAGCTGCTTGAACTTCTTCTCTATGCAAAACAAGGAATGTTTAATACAAGTGCAGCAGATAATGGCTCTATTTAGCAATGGAGTTGGCAGCTTTTACAGCTCTGTTTAGAAGACATGCAGTCATTAAGCTTAAGAGAGACTCGGGATACATTTTCTTTTTTTAAACTGTTTGAGTGACAGGCTGGGCAGTAGAAACTATGTGAAACAAAGGCTCGTTGGATTCATTTGGCTTGTCCTTAAGAAATTGCTTTCAGCTGAGTGGAAGAAGGCAGCAAGAGCTGTGCTTGCCTCGGGGAGATGGGTCCATCTGCCTGACATCCCCTGGGGAGACAAATGCCCTGGCAGCTCTCTGTGGTTGAAGGGAGAAGGCAGCTCTGTCTTGTTTGCCCCTCTCTCCTCAGCCCTGCACAAGAGATCTGCACTGCACCCTAACTTCATGTTCCTGTCAGTGTTTTGTCTCTTCAGCCCCATGGAACATGTGGCCACACACTCCCTTTCTTGTGAGGGGGTAGCCTGCCCCATCCTGCTCTGTAACAGGGGCTAAGCCAGAGCAGAATGGAGCCCACCAGTGCAACTGAACTATTTACAAGTATTTCTGTAGCCAGTAGATTTGGGGTGAATTTAAGCAGAAAATAATAAAGGTGAAAGAATGCAAAAACACTTCCCTTCACTGCTTTTTTTTAAAATTAACAGTATCTGTTGAAGAACACATCAAAGACATGAACTACTTGGGCCAAGTTGTGTTCAAATGTCACTGAAGAATCACTGCTACAGCCAGCTCAAACAAATACCACCTCAGGCACAGCCCTTGGCTGTCAGCTGTTGGGCCTCCCAGAGGAGCAGGGAAGATAAAGAAAGTCTGAGAGTGCACAGTTCAGATTCTCCCAGCAGCTATTTCTCTCTTTCCTCCAAAGGATGTGCCTTGCTATTTTCTCTCACTACACTAGAGCACACAATATCTCAGAGGCAGGGGCCAGCATTCTTACTTTTTCTGATGCTGTTGCAATCCTTGTTCCCTGCAGGTTTAAAGCAATGCAGCTCAGGACTCCTTCATGAGCTGGGATGTCCACAGGAGGCTTCTCCGTGTTAGCCAGATCCACGATCTGCACGTGCCCAGTGTGTGTCCCAGGAAATGCAAGAAGAGAATTATTACTATTTGGACAAAGGACACAGAGACCTGAAAGACAAAAAAATAAAACAAAAGAAAAGAACAATTGGATCGTTTCCATAACCCAATCAACTTTTCAAATGTAAGTTTCTAAAATGCTGATGATTTCAGGGTAAGCAAACACCCATGGAGTAAATCAGAATCTCATTTTAATGGCTAGTGCCATTACATTAATTGCTAGTCCCAAAGCATCATCTGCCCATGAGTGCAGAGCACAGTTAAGCAGAGGAGCAGCAGCATTTTAACTTGCTCTCATCCCTTTATTTCAATGTAATCCAGCTGTGATTATCCAGAATCTAGGTGGTTTGCAGATCTGCCCAGTCACTCCATTACATCAAAGCTATTTTAAGAAGTTAAAAGGTCTCCTTAGCAGCTCAGAAAGGGTTAGAGTTTATAAAAGATGACAGCTGAGCTTCTGCTGCATCAGTGAAACTATTATTAATTTTTGTTTGAACAAAAAATTTGGTCTTACAGCACTTTATTCTTTGTAATGTTTTGTGGCCCATTTAAGGTAAATCACACCAATCCCAGGTGTTCTGCTGATGCCAAGTGAATTCCTGAAACCTCAGAGCAAGAAAAAACCTCCTCCTCCTGCACCTCTGCCTGTCAGTCAGTCAGGCTGGGATTCCATGACAGCAATTCCCTGTTTGCTCCAGGCAGGCATGAGAACCCTCAGAGATGGGGATTCCAAGCCTGTAGAATGTGGGGGAGAAAGCACCCTGCTGCCATCCCGGCTGATCCTCTCCACCAACCAAGCACTGCCTGCACCCCTCGTTCCACGGGCAGCACTAGGGAGAGTTTGCTCCACCCTTCCTGACACTCCTCCCTGCAGAGAGCCCCTCAGGCTGCCAGCACTGAATGAGCCCGAGCCCCTCCCCTTGGTTCAGCCACAGCCAGGCTTTGCTATTTAAAAAGAACAGCATCGGTTTGCTCATTAGGCTCTTTTCAACAGGAGAGAAGAGTTTGCTCAACACCTCCAGCTCTATTAGGAAAGACAAATGATGCAGTCTACTTGAGTTTGTCTTTACAATTAACCTTCCAATAAAAATACAGGTTCTTTACAGAAGAAAGTGTACAGCTCTTATAGAAATCACATCTGTAACATGAGCACAGGAAACTGCTTTTCTGGGCCAAGTATTTATAAATTCTAATAACTATTCTGTAAACACAAAAGCATCTCCAAAGGACACGACTGCAGTGCAGTAAGTGTTTAATGACTTCTAAAGAACTGACTGAGGCAGCTGAAGATAAATGGCATGTCAGGAACACAATAAACTTGTTTCCATTCCCCAGCCCACACGTACAACTAACCTTTAGGGTTGTAGCAGGTTTCAAAGACGTGCAGCTGGTGGGGATTGTGTGTGAACGTGAAAACTTTAATCATCGAGTCCAAGACTACCACAATTCTGAAACAAACCAGAAGTTCCTGTGACTCGGGGAGGGTAAAACAGAGACACAAACATTCACTGAGACCTGCAAAGGCTTTCAACTGATTTAACAGTCACGTCCTTCCTGCCCTCCCTCACAAGAGACTCCCAGCCTTGCAGCAGCCACGCAGTGATAAAAGCCTGCAAAGCACTTTTACCCAGCCCCTCCACCCACGCACACACAGACTCCAGCTGTTCACAGCTGCTCTTGCTCCAGGGATCTGCTGGAATTTTCTTCACACTCCTCAGTACCTAGAAAACCAGCAGGAGCCACAGGAGAATACTTCCCTGCACTAGGGGACCAGGAAGTCTTGTAGGCTTGTGTAGGCTTCACACAGCAGTGTACTTAAACTTTACACCTAATACTCTGGCCCCAACTTCCTCTGTTTCACCTGCAGTTGCTGGTGTTACAGCAGGACCTTTTTCTTTTTACAAGCAGCTGGAAATGCACAAAGCCAAAGTGGCCCCCTGTGCTGTACCCACCTGTCTCTTCGCAGCTTCACTGCTTTGACTTCTGTGGAAAACTCTATCTCAATGACAGTCTTCTTCTTCAGGTCATCCCAGATCATGACTAGAACAGTGCAGAGATTGCATCACACCATCAAGGCATACTCAAAGAGCCACAGCTCCCTTATAACAACTTGCAGTTCCCCAGCGGTCTGATCAAGAGGTTCACCCAGTGGTTAAGCAGCTGCAGACAGGCATCCTGCTAACCAGAAGGCATTGAGCCACTACCTATCAACCCCCTAATTCACACTGTAACTTGTGCAGGCAGGAGCTGGTCAACTCCAACCACAAAAACTGACAATAAAGAGACATTTTTCTGAAGAAAAGCAGCTTTTTTTTGTTTGCTCTGAGGATTATGAAAGGACTAATGCAGCAGTTGAAAAGAGGCAGGGAGCTTCCTGCTCCTTGCAGAGCTCACCATGAGAAGGTCAGCAGGCTTGGAGAGCAGTCCCTGCAGGAACCAGCCTGTGAGCACTGCACCAGCAGTGATGCAACCCACTGCACCACGGTGACTTAAACCTGCTGCAGCACGCCCTCCACCCGACCTTCGGGACAGCAGCTCAGGGCCCTGGGTGTGGCAGTTCTCTGAGCAGTGTCACACAGGGGCAAGGCAGGTGTTTGCAGGGTCCACCCCTCAAGCTCACCTTTGTTGGGTGGGTACTTGGGCTTTTTTCCTCCACCTACAAGTGCTAAATAGTTGCAACGGAACAACATCTCGACATGGCCGACTCCACCTTCTAGAAACTCTGCAAGAGAAATATTTTATTTAAAAGTGTCAGAACCAGTTAAATTGCCATCTTATTTTTACCACTGTTAGAAGAAAAGCTCGTGTTATCCAGCATATTTCTCAGGCATCCGGGAAGAAGAACATCTTCCTACCCTGGCTGCCCTTAAAAACCAGGGAATGTGGATTCCTTGAAAGTTCTTCATACTGGAGCAGTAAAGCCCTGGATTTCATACAAGCCCTTGTGGTTTCTTCAACAGCACTTCTGAGTGCTGTGTTTCCTTCCTGAACAGTTGTACTTGAGCACTACCCCTTTCTGCACCAGATCCTCCTCTTGACTCCATTACAGCATTTAAAGCAGGGCAGCCCATTCTGCTATGAAGAGGTGTTATCACTGTGACAAAAAGCTCTACGATATTTAAAAGGCATAACCTGAAACAATTTAAGAATGTGTAATGTGTTCTCAATCTGTGTTAGAGCACTGAATCATTGCTTGGATGGGAATTTCTTGGAACTCCTGGATGTAAGACACAAGCATGTAAGATGCAAGCTGGGGTTGCAACAAGATTTGGTTTCATACTGGGTTACAGAGAAATTCAAATGGACAAGCCCCAGCTGGAAGTGTCTTGGGCAGGTTTAAACCTACAGGAGCAATGAACAGGATCTCTGTGTACCTACACAGCCAGTTCAGTGAGAGCTCTCAGAATGCACAGGGAAAAGGCAATCTGACTCATCAGAAACTTTCACCACAGGAGTCCTGGAAGCATCTCCATCCAGAGCTACTGGCAGGGAGAGTTTTGACAAGGAACTCCACAGGACTTCAGGCTGAATCCTGACTCTGAGCACACTGTCACAAGTGACAGTCCCAAGGTATGTTGCTTATGGAAGAATCTCCTGTTAAGAGCTGAAAATAGTTGGCCAGCCTTGGCCATGTGAACAGTGACTAAAATCCTTATAACAGTACCAAGTGAAAGTGCCTGATTTCGTAGGAATTGCTAGTTTAAGTGTATTTTTCCTCTTATTAAATCACTTTTCTCACCACCAGCTGAAAGTGCTGGGAAACCTGTCTAGCAGCTCACTTCCTATATTTAGGGTTAGAATGACATGGCTCAGTTTCAGTTTCCTGTATTTTGACTCAGTTTTGTTTGCTTTCTGGTAAAAGGCTCCACTGTTAACACAGCTCATCTGCTGTCTTCTGTTAAGACACAGGAGTAGCTTTACCACATTAACATCCTCCCAGATTTTTAAAGCATATATAGAAGGTAAGATATAGAGCATTAGAGGTCTGAGCTCTCAGTGCTCTTGCAGACAATTCTCTTGAGTATAAGAAATATTACACTGAGATCTCCAGGAAAAAGCCTGGAGTTTTACTGCCACACTGGATCATCCAGATCAGCACAAGAACAGAACAACTTCTGATGGCTGCAGGGAGCAACTCCTCCTGCTCATAAACACCCAGGGAACACCTCTCCTACTCAGGCTACAAATGTTAGCAACAGCAAACACAACTCTGCCAGAAGCTGAGAAAAATTCCTCATCAGCCAACTGTGCAAATTAACAGCACGAAGACTTTTGACTGGGCAATGGCACGAGTGAGAGTCCCAGTGGGACCAGCCAGAGCTGCCTTTCCTGAGGCTTTATTCAATGCCTTCCAGGGATGGAAAAGTGAAAGCTGAGCAAGACTCATCAGGAAAAAATGAGAAGGCTTCCAACACAGAGCAGCATGGTGTAATAAGTGTTTTACCTTGTTTCTCTTTTTCTTTGAGTGGATCTGCATTATAAACTCGGAATCCATTTTCCATTCCACATGCAAAGCATCCTGTGGTAAAAAGCACATATATATACACATATATAGTAATTGCTAGATACACTCAAGAAGGAAGCAAGAGCCAGAGGGTTAGGAAAGCATTACTCAATGACTGCATGGTTACACTCAAGCTGAAGAACACTCACAGGCTCTGTTAGTGATGGCATGTGAAAATTTTCCAGAGAAGTTGTCCTCTATGCTGGTCTGGTGGAAATGTCTTGGTATTGGTTTTAGGCAAGAGAGAAAACAATAGAAGAAAAAGAAACCAATTCCCAACCAATCTGGATCCTGTGCCATGCACTAGAGTGCAAGAAACCAGCATTTTAATGTTTATGGTCCAAGAGTCAGGAAGCGAGCTCCCTCCTTTCTTAATAGATCCAAATTCCCCTCATGATTCCGACTCTGCTGTGGATGTTTCCAGAGCACAGTGCTCATCAAACAGTTTTTCCAATGGTGAAATGAGAGCTGACTGCTGTACCATGCCAATAATTATATGCCAATAGTTGAAGTCTAACCCAGGACATAAGCAGAAGCCAGATTAAAACTCGATGGAAAATAATTGTAGTTACTTTTTCATATAGAAGTATGCATGTGCTTCTTTAGTGAAATCCATTAAACTTCCAGTCTCTTGTCCTGCTCCTTGCCCTGCTAACAGGTGAAAGCAGGCACAAAGAAATGCCACTGTGAAGTCAGAGCAATGACAAGTCACCAAGAAGCTGCTGTCACTGGCAGCAGCCTGATGGCAGGCTGGTTGCTCACAATTTATGTGTACTGTACCAAAAATACAGTTAAAGATCTCTGAGGTACTGGAACATAATTTCCAGTTACTCTGGTTCAGTTCTTATGTACTGCAATCATTTGAACCCCTCAAATAAAAGCTGAGGAGCTCTGTCTAAACACAACCCTTCCTCAAACTTGATACTCCCAACAAGTACAGGGTGTGTGGGGGAATAAAACAAAACACAAAAACCTATGCCCTTGACCCAGAAGGCTCCCAGGCACAACATCACCCTGTCCAAGATACTGTAACAAAGTGAGAGCACAAAGTTCTTGTTTATGTCACACAAAGTCGCTAATGTGCATGTAATAATTGTAGCAGAATTAGCAACTATTTTGCAATAGGCTTTGCTATGAACCCCATTCCCTTTCTCTCCTGCCCTCTCAGGGTAGGTTTGCTCTGACAGCTGGGTCCATAAGGCTGAGCTGCTGTGATCCCACAGCACTGGGACAGCACTACCAGGATAGCCAGGGAGCAAACTGCAGTGGAAACCCTGCCCTCTACACAAAGCACTGCAGCACAGGATGAGACTGATCTGTTCCTCACAGCTGATCCATATAATTATCATCCAGCAACAGTTTTCTCATCCCATGTTGTGTTTCCAGAAGAGTGAAAGGGGAGGGATGCTGAAGCTGTTCTGTAGTATGAAAGTGCTGTCAGGTTTGAGTCATGCTGATCCCAGCAGCTCCTAACAACCCAAATGGAGCATTCCTGATGCAATCAAACACACACTTTACACTTCCTGCAGCACCACTACAGCTTTCTGCAGGACCAGCCTCATGAGTAAGACGTGGGCTGCTTAATGCCTTGGGAATATCCACATTTTAAGTGCACACACCAGAACGTGGGGATGTGAGTAACGGTGAAATTCCCCATGTGGTCCTTCACTACCCACAGAGATACGCAGCTCTCAGGCACAGCAACCCCAGAGTCAAACAAGAGAAAAAAACCTACAGGAAGGTTCTTGTTCCTGCTTCAATTCCAGCATACAGGAGCAGCTTTGAAGCTTAGTGATTCCCATCTGACTGATTTCTGTTCCACTGGAATCACCAATTTGATGGCTACAGCTTGTAACCCCTTCCCTGTGAGAGCTGGAAGGGGCTGACAGAGGAGGGAACACTTCCTCAGGTTCACTTCCCTCCACAAGAAGTGCACTTCTCTTTTCAAGAAGGGACAGATGAGCTGAAAAGCCACTGACAAAAGATAACTCATATACTTTTTTTTAAAAAATGTAATGATTACAGTTATGGCCTTGACCCACAGTCATGCTTGCTCCTACAGTAAAAGTGCTTTTTGCCACCAGTCCAGTGAGGCCAGAGTGAGTTTTGTTCCTCCAAATCTGCAGAAAAAGGAAGGCTTAAATTAATGACCAGCCTAGAAGATGCCACAGGCTGAAGGGGACACATTGGCACAGAGAGACCTGCAGGCTCTAGGGCCTGAGGTCCCAGTGGAGTCCAGGGAAGAGACAATGTCCAGAGCAGTTTCTGCCATGGTGGTTTTCTGTGGCACCATAAATGCTGGGTAAAGCCAAGAGCACAGAACCCTACAAACACTGTGAGGTCCTAGAAAGCATTCCATCCCACTGGAGAAGAGTAAATACATCAGTCAAGTGTTTCCACACCTAAACAAAGCCACACCTCAGTTTTCAAACCAGCTTTAGGCTGCAAGAGTGACAAAATAAAAATTTCTCAGCAATTTACAGGTATGGCCATTTATTATGATGTTTTGTCTCTTCATTTCTGAAAAGCACTTTGGTGTACTTCTCAAAGCATTAGAAAAGGATCTGAAATCAGGAGCTCACATTTCCATTTCCATGACAGCTTCCATTTCCTTGTGTTACTTTATTTGTTTTTTTCATTTAAAGCCTAAAAGTGGCAAAGGCACCTGATGTAAAACCAGCATCACTTGAGTCAGAGCAATGGGGGCCCATGGTAGAACAACCACACTGCTTTATCACTTGCCAGTCAGGGAGATTCAGCCCCAGGGAGACTTCAGTGATTCCTCCTGTTCTCCCATCCTTGTGGGATCGGCCAGTCTTAAATTGCTGAGAAATTGGGTTATTGTGACAGTGCATGCAGACACCCACACTGTGAGCTCCAGCACTCCAGTGACTCACGTTCTATTCCCAGAAGCAAGAAGGAAGCAGGGAGCTTTCCCTCCCCTCTGCTCTCCTTCTGGTGGCCAAAGATCACCTGTCCTTCAGCACTTCACAAGAGCCCTAAACTCATAAAAGGTCAGCACTGTGTTCCCTGCAGTGCAGCGTCATCATTCCTAACAGGAACAGCCCCAGGAACTGCCAAACAGAAGCCAATTGTTTTTTCTTCTTGTTTTTTCTCATCACTCAGCTCACAGGCCAGGTGAGGTCAGATGGGACATGGGATACTGCCAGCTCACAGATTTCCAAGACAAATTCCTTAGGGTGTTTTGGAAGGGATGTTATTCAAAAAAGGGGGTTATCTTGCATTTATTGCTACAGAACTTAAAGAAGCCTTTGCAACAAACAAGTTTTACACTGAAATGGTGATCTAAAGGCATTTTGCACAAAAAGAGAAACTTTTCTTCTTACACAGCTCTACCGGCCAAACACCAAATGTCACTGCTCCATGACAGACCCTGCAGATCTGAAACTGAGCTCATCCTCAAAAATCTGTTTCCATCTCCATTGCAGCAGGAAGATGAAAGTGCAGAGCTGCTGAGAAGCAAACTAACAAACTATTCTGTTCTTTTCAAGTCTATGGGATATCAGGAAGAAAGCTGCCAAGATGCTCACACCTCATTAGCTGCCTGATGTGCTACTGCCAAGATGTCATCAGAGGCGTTTGACTAAAATCAACAGAATAATTCGTGTTTACACACGACTTAACAGCGTCAGCAACAGGTACATGAACTGCAGTCTACAACAACAGAGGCTGCAAGAGTGTCTTAAGCAAGAATATTATTTGTTAAGGCAAAAGGATGTTACAAAATGATGAGCTTCTACTCTTTATTCCACAAAAATGACACTTACACATAAGACCGGTGCTATTTTTGTCTTGCCAAAGCAGGATGAGGCACATGCACCCCCTTTCTGGAGCAGGCCTTCCCCTCTAACAAAGGGAAAAGATAACCCAAGGATGCACAGGGGGCTGTTGTATCAGTGCATGCCTGCCAGCGTGATAAGCAGTGTTAACCGCGATGTTTAAAACACAAACCAGGTAAAAAGAAGGAAAAAAGCTATTACACCAGTCATTTTGAATGAGAGTACTACTGAGAAAGGGCTGAACTGTGGGCAGCTCCCAAAGAAACCCCTGAAGCGCAGGCTTTGAGGAGCCTGCCGA